>JALMLS010000195.1:0-154705 GCA_038496445.1 Trichosphaerium sp. ATCC 40318
TACAAGCCATTTGCTTCTGATATCGATTCTAACTTGATTGATCCACGGACATACTATTGGATAAGGTACACCATTATATTGGTATAGTTTTGTTAGTTAATATGTTTAAAAGAGACTTCTTGGCTCAAGAGAAAGAAAACAGTGCGTTGTTTTGAGTCTTTTTTTAGCTTCTTTTAACCAGTGTTTAGATGATTCTCCGTCACTCTACTTTGTTAGTACATGGTTATCTAGTGTTTCAGAGCGTCGTAATGGATCTTCATTGGTCAATATGCCATTTGAAATAAACAACGTAAGCGCTTATCTTAGCTCGACGAGCTTTTTGTTTACGTTTGTTGTTTTAGGTTGATCTTACCGTTGCAGCTAATACAATCTTTGGTCTTGGAGGTGCAGTTCTTAACGATGTTGCAAACCCAGAATCATGGTTTAGCACAGAAGCACAAAAGCTTTACTCTGACACAGCAAGTCTTATAGCTTGGTACACAACTAGTGATTTATTGTTGAGTATCTAATAAGCTCTTAGGGCTATAAACACCGGAGTCGCAGACAAAAGACCAGAGTTATCTCTAGTGTACGCAATAGCATAGTTTCTTTGGGATATCTTCTGTGATTCTCACAAGCTGTCGCAGGTATTATCCACCAAAGTATGACTTTTTATGGTTTGCTGCTCGATCTGTATTCTTGCTTGAGGAGAAGAAAGATAATATGACTTACGGATGCTTTAAAAAAGCTAAGATGGAGTTGACTGAGGCAATGAAAGGTCCTGGTACTCAGAGTCTTCTTAAAGATAGTGTTGTTGATAAGGATAACAATGATTGGGTTTATTGGGATGATTTCTTAGGAGATGGTACGTCAATGAAACAAAAAGAAGTCACGTGACGAATAATTTAAAACGTGTGAAGGTTTATCACAGTAACACATAACGACTTGGGGCGCTGTCTGTTTTTTCTATTGACCGCAAGTTTCCATGTAAAAGTGTTTAACTTTTATTCTATTGATGTGTTGATTGTGATGTAGGTGATAAAGTGTTTGGCTTTAAAAAGAACAACGCAGAAGATAGACTTTTCTCTACTTCTGTTGCTGTTAATGCTCTTATTGATATATGGTCCATTCCCGACGAAAAATGTGTTCGCAGATGGTCTTCTGATGTACCTCAGGCACGTATTTCTAATACAACGATTGTAGTGGTTCAGTAGATTAACTGTATATTAGTCTATTGTTCAAACCGTAAACAAGGCAGTTGCTTTCTTATCAAAGTTTATTTTGGGATCAAAGTATAAGCGAGAGAATGCCTTCTTTAGTGGATCAATGAAAGGATTAGGTAACCTTATTTCGAGTTTTCTACCTCCATACAAGTCATTTATTTAGAAACTAATGTATGTTAGATACACTACCATTTAGGTATCCTGGAAATTACGCTGTTTATTTGAACGGTACAGTTCTTAACAATCCTGGAAAAGGGTAAGCTTGAATTTTATTTCTTGTTTTTTTTTCAGTGTTGTTATCCATACTAATATGTGCGTGTAGTGATATCACTACAAGTCTTTCTTATGGCGTTTCCGGTCTAATACCACAAGATGAGTATGAAACCCAGCTTGGCGAGCTACACTTTGGTATGAGTATTCTCAATTTTGGTGCTTCTTGTAGCTAACAGTATTGCTCCTCTAGGTTTCAAAACGCCTCTTAAGTTTGCTGGATACAATCCTCCTAATCCTGTAGCAGCTTTCCCTTATTGGTCATCACCAGCTTTTACTGATGCCATGGCTTTATTGGCTCTTAACAAACATAATAGCTTGTCAACATGTTAACAACATTATTTTTATACAAACAACATGATATACCAAAGTAATAAAGTAGTTTACCTAGCATACTTGTATTACTCTGTAAGGAGCAAGTGCCATAATTTCTGACTTGCAACATATTGTATCAAAACTCTCAAACATTGCTTTTGAGTGGTTGCAGAGCTGTAACGTTTGTAGAAAGCAACGTGAACTCAGTAAATATAACTTGGATTTGACTTTTCAGCGCCTGATTTCACTTAAAAACAGCTTCACAGGTACCAAGGAATGAATTTTGGTACAAAGGAATCACTGTCAATATAACGTATTATTCTTGTACCAATTCAGGTGATATACAGTTCAATACGCTTAATACAAAACATAAAGTAAAAAACTTGGAAATAACAATATTCTTGGATGCCATCATTGATTCAACGCCAACTCCATGAGCTTGTTTAGTTAGGTACCACAACAGAAATACAACATATTTTAATGTAATAATATTCAAACAATGTTAATGATCTTGTGTGTTTATTTCTTGTTGTATTGCTACAGTTTAACGCAGCTGACCTTCAAGTTTAGTAAATGTTGAACGCAGCATTGCTTTTTTCATTCCATTTTTAAAGGTGAGTTTACTCTCGTTACAATACTCTGCACAGAGTTTAGCTACATCAACTGCCTTGCTTGCTAAAACGGACCTGACTATGACTAGGTGAAGTAAGATATTTACAAGCCTGAGAGGTTGACGTACTGGCACATTGAGCAACACTTAAGGAAAGCTTTTTGTCCTCCAGAATTTCTATTGTTCTTTCCACTGTCTTTGATGCCAGCCCTTTCTTTATGTAGGCCTTGATTTCATTCGCCTCTCTATCACTTGCTGCTCTTCTACACATTCCTTTCTTAGCTCCCACACTCATGCTGCCGTTGTTGTTGTGATAGTTTTACTCTGAATGTTCTTTGACTAATGGGGTTTTTTTGGGTCTTTTCGATGAATAACAAGACTTGATAAACTCATTGACATTTTCTCGTTTGTTTCTTTATGCAGTGTATTTTTGGAGTGTCGCCAGGTTATTTTCAAAGCATAGTCTTTATTTTTTTCTGATATTTTTGGCAAAAATGACTTGCTTAGGTTTGCCGGGCAAAACTTTTTCTTGTAAGCGATCTGGAATTATGGCATAAGTTTGTCTGATATGATGAAAAAAAAATCAACTTTTACTGTGAACTTACACGTGGATATTTTTGTTTTGAGTCACAATACAACGATGTGAACTTGGTGAAAATTTTGCGCTTGTGAGTTTTATTTTGCAGTCCGTTTATTGGTTTGTGAGTACAAGGGAACGTTGTAATATACCGCATGTTTGGGATTTAATATACTGGTGTGTAAATTGCAAGTTGCAATTATCTGATGCGTCTTAATTTATGTTGTAGAACTGTTTACAAGCTAGAGAAGCCAAGTTTCCAAGCTTTCCAAAATAGTTTTGGTTGAACTTTGACACGTGTGTATTTTGTCTACACATTGCTTGAAAAGCGACAACTATACCAAAACATGTACTAAGGTTGCCGTGAGATTGTTTAACTATTCGCTCCTCATTTTTACCGTCTGTCAACTCAAATGTCCTTTAAAACTACAAGATTGGTTTTGATAACCAAAAGTAACCGAATTGGCTTTTGATGCCGTTCCAGAAGATTTTACACAAGAGAATCTCTTTGCTTGAGATCGCCAAACTAAGCGTACTTTGGCGAAACAACGTTTTCCACGTGCTACAGATGCCTATTATTTTATAGTACGCACAGGAAGTTATAAGGAGGTATTAGACTTTCTCACAAGGTAGGTTTGTTCTTACGCTTTGATTCTTGAATACCAAACCTGGTGAAAACTAGAATGCACAAAAGAGTTGTTGCTAATTTACAACCATGAGGGTATTTCACACTCGCCTTATTTTGGTATTATTTTATACGTGAAAGAAACCAAGCACCAATACTGTTATGTACTAGTAGCAGTGGTTTGTTCCAATCTTTGTTTATGATATCCTAATGGTTTAGAAAGCACAGTTTTGTTTCAGTTTTCATTCAAGGCTTCAAAGCTCATCAATATACAAGATCTTACCTTCAGGTACATAAGGACTACATGGTAAGTTTTAGACTTTAAAAGCTCTAAGAGCTAGTCTCGATAGTGATGTATACACATTTGTACTTTTCTATGGTGATGTTTATCTGATACGGTTCAAAGAATAGCGTGTGCCAAATTGAACTAAATCCTACTTCACACTCACATACCTAACCTCTACAATCAGCCCTTAGTATATTACTTTAGGTTGTATAGGTGTTACTATGAATCAAGGTTTTAAGGTACACGCAACGTTTGTAAATTAAAGCGTCTAAGGTAGCCTTAACTTAAACAGGAAAAAAAGAACCTTGTGTAAAGTGTAGCATCTCCTTTAATGTATACTGCCAGTAAGTACCTACTCATTACAACAACAATAACCAATACCACAGCCGCCAAGAAAGGAGGCAAAGTATTAGAACAGTTCAGCGTTACCCCAGAGGTAATAAAACTGGTACCTGTAACTCGAAGTTGATGGGAACAAGATTCTAGATCTGGGACAAAACGTTGTTAGGGGCGTAAAAACACTAGGCATAAGTTGAAAAACGCAATTCTAGATCTTGAGACAAAATCGTGAACTGTTAGGGGCAGTAAAACGTACGACTAAGCTCTTGTGTGAACGCTATGTTGTTCAATTGCTCTAAACAGCGATGATTAAAGAAGGACAAAGGTGTTTTCTGCTTTTTCAAAAGTGCCTATTTCAGCGCAAGCTAATCTTCAAAAAAAAATATGTAAAACGAAGCAGGGATGAATGCCTTTAGCGTTAGAAGAAGCTCAGCTTTTTAAGCTATAGACAAGTATTGAGTATTTCAGCCAAAGGTGTGTCTAATCCCAAACCGCGTAAGTACATCATTTTTAAAAGAATACAGGTATTTACTTAGTTAAAATGGAGGCTCTGTATGAACAGGAACGGATGTAGTTTCGTTGTTCACGTGGACTTGCCTTATTAATGTTGATAAGCTCTTGATGTTATTTGTTTAGAAAGAGTTTTTGCAAAGAAAGACAACAGCGTAGTAATGCTTTTAAATACTTGTTCAACTAAGTGCGGAATATTGCCTCCGCAGGCTTCTTACTAGATTCAAGCTATCTAAGGACTGTCAGATCTAAATCGTCATTAAATTTGACTGTAGAGTTACATGAGTAGTTCTTGTGATCATTTTTTTACTGGACTTGACCTATATGACCTCATTTGAAGGAAGTAAACAATCCATGTACAGGGTATGAAGAATTGGAACATTTACATGTTATTTGATTGACAACACGTACAACGATCAGAGCATTACCTTCGCATACCATGAAATCAATAGTACGTAACAAGGAAAGCATTGACTGGTATACTATTTGATGTATTAATAACAGAGTACAAACCGTTGCAGGTACATGATCAATAGCACGTAAAAAGACAGATTTTAAAGTATCTGTACATACTAACACAAATCAAGTAAGTACATAATATCAAACCATGTTTGAAAAGCCACAGGCATTTATGGTTTGGCAGATTTAAAATTCTATTATTACGCAATTGCTATCACATTTCGCGAGTTTCCAGCTGATTTGGAACTAAACATAGAAAAAATTGAAACGGATGTAGAACTCTTCGAGTATTGTGAAAAATCTACTGGTAAATGACTAAGATGTCGTTGGTCATTACATAGGCTTAAAAAGCCAGTTGACTTGTATGATTAATTCAATCCTAGATAGTAGTTAGAACTACATTGGCGTGTACTTCCCTCAATCAAATATAACATCTTTGTTCATAAATAAGGTTTTTGATACTATTATCGTTGTTCTTTCTTAATCTACAGCAAGGGTATTGTATGCTTTCTTTTAAACATTCACTTTCTGAATTAACACAAGTAGATGAACACAAGCTTTCTATTACGCCTACCGCTTGAGCTACAGCTTGATATTGTCGATTTAGACGTTAACATTTATCTACAGTGGCCTCTTCTATCAAAACAAGCAGCAAGTACAACAAGGTTTGATGTCAACTTGAACAAGCACAGCAAATGGCTTAAAAGAAGAAGTGTGCTAAAACAGTCCAAAGTAGTTGAGCAAACTTGTTGGAAACATGGTGTTCCTCACGGAGAGCATAAGAGGTGGTACTATTCATATTTAGCCAAGCTTCAATTGAAAAGCGTGTGTAACTACATTGATGGCAAACTTGATGGAGAGTTTAAGTGTTGGTCAAATTGGGGTAAGTTGATTGAGCTTGCTACTTATTCAAAAGGTAAGATAGAGGGAGAGAAAAAGGAGTGGTTTTCACGTGGTCAATTAAAAAGAGTTTGTAATTATATCAATGGTAAAAAGGAAGGAGAGTATAAGGAGTGGCACCACAATGGGAAATTAATGACGATTTGTTTTTATGTTGATGGAAAAAGAGATGGAGAGTTTAAGGAGTGGCATTCCAATGGTAAGTTAGCAATTCTTTGCCATTATGCTAATGATAGACGACATGGAAAGTTCTCGCAGTGGTACTATATGGGTAAATTATTTAAGCAACACACTTATGTCAACGGTAAAATAGTTAAGCAACACACTTATAAACAACAATGAAACAGTACACATCATGGAGTAATGATTGACTTTTATTCGACACAGATATTCAGTATTGTGATATGTAACGTTTGATTTGATACTATTACTTATAGCGCCAGCAACAGTTTGGATAAGTGTTGATCATTGCTAGATTGTTTTATTGTTCAAAATAAACATTCTATTCCTGTAAAAACCAGGAGTTTTAAAGCCACCTACCATTCCAAGGGACGTTGTATAAGAATAATAGCATCTCCAGTCGTTACCAACGTTCACCAGGGAGCCCGATATATGCGTATATGGTCCTCATCCACTACACAAAGGTATTTGTTGCTCAGCCTTTTGGTCCACCGGAAAGGTTCCTTCAGTTTTCTTTGAAGTTTTTGAGGTTATCTGACAACTTGAATTGTTGTCCAATAACATAGTAAGCGCCAACGGCGCAGTAGCTTGATCCAGAATTTGAGGCATCTTGTTGTAAACGCAAATACGACCAACTGTTGATTTAAGCAAGTTCCCGGTAAAGTTCTGGTTGCCAGTACAGTAGCAGAATAGTTGAGATTATCGTTCTTATTCTTAAACAAGGCAACTTTAACGCTCTTCGTTTCGGCGCAAACACACCATTTCATTCGAGATATTGACCACACGCACAATGGTTAAGGTAAGATTACTAATTCAAGTGTAAAAGAAGCACAGGTGCTTTCTGGAAGCGCTTTGTTTTGTTTTGTTTATGCTTTTTTGCATCCATTAGAGCGGCTTCAAGCATCCGTTTTGACAGGAGTTTGACTTGCCAGGCTTTATGGTATATTTATTACCGGTACTCCAAGTCAATTCCATTGTGAAGAAGGTATGTAGACTGAATGTTATTTTTTATTCAAAATCTGTTTTTGAGTTCACCACATGGCGGTCGCTTTCCATACTGAAAATAGGTAGCAAGTTAAAGTGTCGTTTTATTCCAAAAATGAATAACATTCTATTCAGATGAACTATCTCATTGGAGTTTTGTGTTGACCTGGTGTGAGTCTAAATAGAATGTAACATTTCTTTTGTCCTTGCTATTGCTTTGATTAAAAACCAAGCTAATCAAGCATCTAAATTAAGTACATACAACAGGTTTGAATGGTTTTATAACCTCTAATTGTATGAGATGCTTCATCGATTTCTTTATGCTTGTAAGGTTTATTGAAATACTTCGTCTCATGTTTAAAAAAATAACACCTGGAACAAAAAGGGAGAACTCGGTTATTTTGGATTACTTTTTGGTTGCAATAGTATAGATTAGTTTACCTTCTGTTCCTGCGTTCTCGATATAACTATAAAATCGTTAAAAGATATCACAATTGTGAGCTAATAAAACTGTACAATTCGAGAAAAAAAAAACAATGATGGGCTTTTGTTAGCTAATAGATTTTGCTACTTTATCACCAACGAGTTAATTTTATACCTGTATATTAAAAATTCATCGTTAGATAATGCTTTAACCCTAAGAAAGTGCAGAAAGTTAACACATCAATAAAAAAAAACCAACAACAAACTTTTCTTGATCTTCGATTGGTACTAATTTAATTAGGTTTTCCTCGATTCCCGTATCCTAAACATACTCTAAATACGGCACCCTCTGAAATCACTAAAATCAAATGTAGCCTCACCAAAATCACAGAAACAAGTCGTTCATTAACAAGCTGTTTAAGTTAGAAAATCAGTTTCGTTTTCTCTCATACCGTCTGTAAAGCTATGTCCTTATCACTTGCTGTTATATCATGAATCGAAGCGCTAATTGTCTTCCAAACTGTTCCCTTTGAGGTGTATGGATTACATAATAAAATAATATTGTATTTTGACATACACAAGGGTGCAGAGCAAGCGCAGTCAACTAAAATGCGTTAATTAGTTTTATACCGCTAAACTGTGCTTAAAAGTACAATTTGATCTCTAGCTCGAGTAACAACGTTCATTCGGTTCTAACAGAGGGTTTTAGTGCTACTTAACGGTCAGCAAACGTCAACTAAAAAAAAACAGTTGAAGAGTTTTTCTTGAATTTTTCTCATATTATGTATGTGACGAATTGTCCTAATTATACTTCAACTGCATTGCTGAAGTGTTTATAAATGAAAGAAGCTATCTACATGTTCCAAGGAAGCTGATACTTTAAGAACACTACGAGAGCCAAACTGAATAAGACTATTGTTAAAAACGTGATTTGACCGTGTAGCTGATTATTATTGCACATTGTTATACTATTGAGGTGTCTTTGGATAAAAAGTAGTTTGATTGAAGAAAGTTCTTTGGTAAAAATACAGAAGTTTGTCGTAGGTCTCAGAGATACAGGCTTACACAGTGACCATGCAAATTACGGCGTTGAAAGCAAACTTGGGGGGTGATAAGCCGCTCATTAAGATTATGTGTTATTTTAGGATTATCACGTGATTTAAAGCGAGTATTTTTGTTCACGATTACTATTAGTTTGTCAGATTTTTGTTGTTCGTCGAGATATTGGTTGCAACATTGTGATATTTGGGAGTAATTTGTTTTAAGGGCGTCATCTCAGATTAGTGTTTACTAAATTGTACATGCTTTGATTTACTTTAAACTTTTGCCACACTACAAACACGTGTATACACAGCTCTGTGTAAAAAGTTGGCTTCGAATATGAACTTCGAGCATTATGATGTTTTTTTTAGCAGTTTTTTTTAGTACATCCTCAGATTTTCCTTAGTCTGCATATTTAAGGTGTTTTTGCAATATCAGCTTCGAATCTCTTAATTTAGTATTTGCAGATGCTTGAATTTGCTTAATACGCTGATATACGGTTAATGTATGTGTGCTAAGTGCAGTCATTGAACTTCAAATACAGGTTTTGTCTTTAGTAATAATGTAAAATAGCCTAAAATGTGTTTATATGATAGTAAAACGCGTTTTAGACACTTTTCGGTTTACATCAGTTTAAGCAGTTTTTTTTTTCAATTTTTAAAGCGAAAATCGCTATTGAATGCATTGTGTTAGCAAATTCTGTAAATTGATTAATTATGATTTGGTTTTTTTTTTTTTTGGTTTTGTACATTTTCTTTCTTACAAGTTTAGTTTAGGTTTCATTTTTCTTTTTACAGTGAGTGTTTCATATGTGTGGATAATATCTCATTCCGTCCAACGAGTTGATATACAGATATTTACAATAAAAGGCCAGAGAATAAAATTCCTGAGGACAACCAAAAGTTGAAAGAAAAACCGCTACAGATCGAGAAAAAAAATGCGGTCTTCCTCTTTTTTTTTTTGATGTCCTCCGAAATTCTCTCTTTCGTTGTCGGATAGAGTGCCAGGTCGTGGTGGAATCATTTTATCGCGTGGTAATTAACGTTTAAGCGTATTTTTCAGGGCATTATACAAGTGGCGTGAAGAGCTAATAAATGAGTAAGTTTAGAACAGAAACAATCGAAAGAAAAAAAAACACACGTGTGTTTTCATTAAAATGCTTGTTCTCGTACCAGGTGCGAAAAAATTCACGTGAAAGCGTGATTATTCATTGTTCGATACGAAAATAAATGCTGACTGTCTAGCGTGATGAGGTCTTCTCGGTAGATTTTCATCTCGACGAACAATAGAATTTCTTCTCCTCAAACAATTCTGTTTGGCTTCTTCAGAGTGTCTAAGTTTTCTTAACGCCAAGTGTCTCTCATGTGCCCCGTTTGAACCAAAATACATAGCAGTCAATACAGGCTTCTGTGCAGTAGGTCTTACAAGATGCTGTGGCTAAAAAGAAATATACAGTCAGCACACAAGGTTCAGAACTACCTTTTCTTTTTTTTTTTTTGGACTTTTTTTTAATTGTTTTTTTTTTTGAGAAAAGGTTTTTCTGGCGGCCGGAGATTATGACGTCATGGATATATCGTTTTATGAAAAGGGAAAACGCGGGGCAAAAAAAAACAAAACAAAGAAAAATCGACCAAAGATTGAGAGAGTACTAGATAGGCATTGTGAAATACGTACAGGTGGATATGTCTTGATCTTTCTTGGATCATATAGACAATTAGACGATCCTGTGGCTGGTGCTGAACAATTACGTCTGTGACTTCCTAAATGTTCTGTACGTCTTTGTCCTCCTCTTGTGTGTTGCATACTTCCACCTTGATAATGAAATTAATGACGTGAACATCAAAGGAAGAGAGAAAAAAAAACCAAAACGTTTTTTTTGTCAAATGAGAATAGAATAAATCGCTAAGAGTTTGTACTCACTTGGTGAAGTCTCTGCACAGTCCCATGCGTATTTAGCGCCGGGTTCCGGTGCATCTGGTCTTTCTCTTTTAATAGCAGGTTCGTCTTCATCCTTAGAGTCGCGTCTAATAGAGAAGAAGCGTTAGGACAACGATCGTCGGATTTTAAAAAAAAACGGACTGAAAAAACGGACTGGACTCGATTTTTTCAAAGTAGAATTTGCCAAATCACGCAAAAATAGTACAACGACGTACTTTGCTGGGCGTTTAAGGAATTTTCGCTTATTCTCAAAAGAGTTTGATCGTTTATATGTCGCGCGCTTTTGTTTTGTGTTTAACTCCTTCGGAGAGCAATCTATATATTATATTAACAAGGACGAGCAATATAGTGATTCTTTTTTTTTGAAGCGGAAGCCATAATTACAGAAACAAAAAAAAAAAAAAGTTCAAAAAAAAAGACCAGGATTTCCTTTCCTGTTTTTTTTTTCTCGCAATTAAAAACGCAAGAAACACGACGAAAAAGAATTTTTATGGTGATTTCTATTTTGCGAAAGTACTGTTGAGATTTTATAGGTCGAAATATGAGATTGTGATCTACTACGGTACCTATGGATGGTTGCGCGAACCCACGCAATCGCGGAGACTGCCGTACAGATGATACTTGCTGAGCCGCGATGGCCATTGTGATTGACGATACTTCGTTATCTTCATCGTCAATGTCGTAGAGCTTAGACCCTTCTGAGTTGCTTGTAGGTTGCATAAGATACATTTCAAGGTTCAACTCCTCCAATTCATCCGAATAATTCTCTTCGTCTGGTAATGGCTTCTTTTTCCGTCTATTTAGCATACGCTTTGTTTGTTCTTGCTCTGTTTTATTACTGGACAGTTGACGTCTCTGTTTATGGTTTAATGGAATCATCGATCGCCTTGAACGCGGGTCAGCCACAGTTCTTATATTCATGTATTATTAGGGCTTGTTAGGCCGGTTAAATTGGAGAAACTCGGAAACAAAATTATTTTTGACTTATCGCACGTGTTTTGTTGAAAAAAAAAGTGAACTACGAGAGAATTTGTCGGAAGAATAAAAAAATTCCTAGTGCGCTTATTTTTGTCCAAGTAAAGTGTGTTACCTAATAAAGCGCTCTACGAGCTACTGTAACACAAAAACATGTAAACGAGCGGTTGGAATATGTTTTGAGATTGAACAAAAAAAAAAAAAAGTTGAAGAAATTCTCGTTTCGAAAAAGTCTGTTTACGCGACTCCGTGTATTAAAAAAAACTCTTGAGTATGTAGGTAATATAATAAACGAAAGAAAAAGGACCACGAACCCACACTTTACTCTTACAGAAAGAGATATGTGTCCTGTAATTTGAGAAAAACTCATCATAATTGTTTGTTTATTATTCCCTTTTGCTTTGATTGTGTTGGGAATACAAGAATTTTGATTCAAAAAAAAAAATCTGGAGTTGGGTTTGCAGAAAACAAAACGAGATTTTTTTGAAGCAATTGCTGATTTTTTAAATAAAACTGCTTTAAATCAATAAAATAATAGTTATTATGACATACCCTGTAATCTTTTTACGCGTGGCTGTTATCCCTTCGTAGTATACTTGCTTTGCATACATTTAAACGCTTTATGTCAAATAGGATAGTTATAGAACGCTTTGGGTTAATTTTCTTGCGGAGCAGTGGTTCTGTTATCGACGTGGTGACTTTTTTTTTCATGCGAAGTTAATCTGAGAACGAGATCTCCAGATTTACTTTTTGTTTCCGCAAATAGCTTTTGTTTCTCTCGACAATGTAATATGATTTAGGAAAGTACAGAAAAAAAAAACGTGGCATGAGGGAAAATTTTTTTCTTGATCACGTTTTTGTTGTGTGCGAAAATAACTAATGTTGGTAAAAAGTATCAAAAATGATGTAGGTATTATTGTGTTTGCGTTAGGGGGAAATAGGGAGTGAGAAAATAAAAAAGGGTGAAGTAGAAAATTGCTTTTATTTTATTTTTTTTTCTATTCTCGAAAAAATGAAGAGATGCCTTAAGCACTTGCGGAAAAAAAATCTTGGGCATCTCGTGCTGTGATACCAAGAAAGAATAAAAGAGTACCAAGCGACTCTTGGTTTATTCTATAAAAAAGAAGATACAGGTTACTACTAAGCTACGAAAACTGAAAAAAAATATGAAGTTGTCATTCTGTTTTCTTTGTGAGTGATTGATTTACACAATGTGTTTTTGAGAAAATGTAGAAGAAAGCATGGGTGATTACTTGGAGATTTAACGCCCAGTTTTGCAAAAGTTTTTATACGCTTACCTGTATTTAGCTATCTCTTGAACGTGTTTTTTAGCGTTATAAGCAACACCAAGACCTGCTTTAGCAAGCATAGGTAAATCATTCGCGCCATCGCCAATAGCTATGACTTGAGGCAAAGGAATACCTTCATCCTAAAAAGAATAAGAGTTAAAAACAACTCCAAACACTGCACGAGTTATAAAAACTACACGGTGTATCACGTTATGGTTACTATTTCATCACGTGATAAAAGACAAAAAAGATAAATCAAAAAACTCGTTGCATAAACACAGTAGTCAATAGTGAGTCATGTTTCATGCAGTTTGTGGAATAGAGTCCAAAATGTGCTTTGTTTTTTTCTTATCATGACCCATCTTATGAATTGATCCGAAAATGCACCAAAATAAAGCCTGTACAGTACCTTTGCGATTTGTGACAGAAGCTCTTCTTTCTTTTTGGAGTCAACAATCATTCCCGTTACCTCACCAGTAAGAATACCATCAACAACTTCAAGTTGGTTGGCAAACGCGTAGTCCAAGCTCTAAAAAAATAAGCAAATCACCCGGCCGCTGTGTACGAGATTTTGTTTGTTTGGAACAATTTGTCTTTTTTGAAACAGAGAATCAGAAACAATACGTACCAACTCATCCTTAACGTGCTTTATAATATCAGTAAACCCTCCTGAAATTACAGCCATTTTGTAACCAAGTTTTTTTAAAACACCGCATAAAAAGTGAGCTCTAAATAATACAATAAGAATAAACGTATGGTATAATACGCTTTTGGATATGGATAAAAAAAGTTACGAAACAAGTTAGGAACCAACAAAATCAAAGCCAAAAAAAACTTTTTATCACGTGATTTTTGTAACGTGATTTAAAAAACGTGCCCATCTGAGTATACCAAGTTTGATACTATCTCTCCGAATATTGCCTCTGTCTGACCCTTCAACATACGTACTCTCTTACGGAGACAAAGTTCAAAGTCTAGCTCTCCATTCATAGCTCTAGTAGGCGTTATTATCTTTTTTTGGGTGAGAAAGAAGGCAAGATTTTTTGTATTTTTAGCAACAGCTAGCGCTGTATTCTTTTCGGTAAAACATAGCGCTACCTCTTTGTTATCTCTTTAACTTCATCATAGACACCGGCATGCCTGGCCATTTCGTTAATGCACTACAGCAAAATGTTAAAAACGTGGCGATGTAAGTTTATAACACTACCTCTTGTTGAATGAGTGTTGAGTCCATATCAAATACAATTAATCTACGAACACTTCTGATCAAGTTGTTAGGTTGCAAGGATATATCGGTTTCATTGGCTTTGCCTAAAGGTGTTACAAAAAAATCTCATGCAATAGTTCGTACTGATAGTGAGCAATCCAGAGCTTAGCTCATCATATTTTGTAGGATCGAGCAACAGATACATGGCTAAGCATCGCGTTTCTGAATCAAAAAAATTAGCTTGGTGTTTCTGCTCTTTCTTACCTTTTCCTTGCTCGAAAGGCACCACACTTGTTATACAACCACCTAAGCGACAATTAAGTATTATTTTCAACAGTCTTGTACCTTGTGATGTTACTGCAGAAGCGATGTTATTTAGAATAGAAATATCGACTTTAGGCGTGATAGTTAGTACATAGTCGCTACCGCTCTTTGCAGTAACAGCACTACATTTCACATTCTTGATAGCTGTAATAGCAGCGACCAAATCAGAGACTTTCGTATCACTGGTCTATTTGATGAGAGTCAGTAACATAGCGCGACAAGTGTGAAAACAGTACCTCTACAATTGCGAATGAAATAGCGCACATTTCATCTAAAGTGTCAAATGCCAAATCAACAATCTTTGATTTAGAAGCAGCAATCTCTTTAAATACTCCAGTAACTTCTTCACTGGATTTACAAGCAACGGATACATATTTACCCGTTGCAGACAAAGGGTATGTAGCAGCGACATTGGAATCTTGGAGTGACTGACTCGTGTATCC
Source organism: Trichosphaerium sp. ATCC 40318 (assembly GCA_038496445.1). Lineage (NCBI taxonomy): Eukaryota > Discosea > Flabellinia > Trichosidae > Trichosphaerium > Trichosphaerium sp. ATCC 40318. The sequence goes on from JALMLS010000195.1 coordinate 14,898, forward strand.
AAATACTTGAGATAAGTAAGAAATGTCGACTTGAGACATCGAATCTACGTTCTCATTGAATGCACTTAGAGACTTTGTGGTGATTGCTAAAGTTTTAAGTTAACTAAATGTGAATCAAATTCTAAAACGTACATAGACCAATCATTGGCAATGCAGTGCTATCAGCACCTAAACGACTTGTTAGAAGAAGGGTTCAGAGTGGTTCTTGGGTTTGGCGTACCTATTGTAACAATTTGATTTTCGTCTACCCCTTGCTCATCAGTTTGAGACTTACAATACGTTTTGACTTGAGCCAAGCCACTAATAGGACCTTGTAAATTACCTGTAATAGAACATTGTAAGCATAGATATTGAAACGTAACTCATACCTGTCAACACGCCATCTGATACTTCAAGTGTATTACAGAACACGGCGTCAATGCCCAACAAGCCAGCAACGTGTTTTGCGAGGAATGAAAACCCGTCTGTGACGATGTACGCACGAACTCTAATTGCTAATTAGCTCGAAGATAAGTACGAAATAATGGGAGTACCCAAGTTGTTTCAAGTTTTGGCATAGCGTCTCAGCACCGCTAGATAATTTTGTGTTTTTAAGAATCGTATCAATTTGATCTTTTGTTAGACCCTGGCTCGCGTTAGTAGCTTTAAAACTATTGTAGTTACCTTCAATAGAGACGCTCTATTCGAGATGTTTGCCTTACGTTCATCTTCGGTACATCCTTGGAGAGGTATAGCGAGCATCTAGAAACCGAAATTTTGAGAAAAAAAATGTAGCGTGTCAAAATTTGAAATGTTTAATTTGTTAATTAACTTCAAACAGAATTTCTAAATTACGTACCTTATCCTCTACGCCTAATACCTTGGCTGCTTCCTCACAAAATTTTGTGTCTGTTAAAGTTCCTTCTACACCAGAAAAGAAAACCTAGTTCGTAGTTTAATACAGAAAAAACATGAAGAAGAACGGATACAAGAGCTTTGTTAATGACATACTACGCGCTTATATGATCTTGCGAGGCCCTGTTGTTGTAGTATCGTATCTACATCGTATTTTAAACCTATAGGAGATATAAGGATAAGAACACATAAGTGCGATAACGAGGGAGAAGTTAATTAATGTTAATTAAGAATGTGCTTTAAGTTTATACGTAAACTTAATTACCTGTGTTAAACAGCTCCTTTTTGAGCTCCGTCATTAGTTTTGTATTATCAAAGAGTGTCTTTGGTATGCTCATAAATATATCACAACCATTAGCGCTATCGGTAAGGTTCACAATCTTATCACATTAACAAAACATAGATATAAATAATAAAAAAATAAGAACCTTAGAAATCTGTATTCCACTCTTTTTGAGCGTCTCAAGCATATCATTGAAGAATGAAACATCAAAACTTGTAGATTTTAGTATTGTAAGCACGTGCGGAACCTAAGGCGGGAAATTAGAGCGGACGTTAAAGCGTCAAAAACACAAGAATTTTCAACTGAGAAAAACACGAATTGCCCGGTTTACAAAGTCTGTGCGCGTACGCTGTCGCTCACGGCATCTGTTGAAGTGTCTATTTGTTTGTATTCTACGAGAATTTAATAAAAAGACATTTTGACGACCTGTCGTACCAATAGTTACTCCAGATAGCTCTGGTGACTCAATTATATCGTTAAGAGCGGATAGTGTAGTGTTTTCTAGAACAAAACTTCCACATGACGCTTCATGCAAGTTTACGAGCTTTGCATCGCTATTGGCGTTACAATAGGACTTTGTGACTTTATCCGTACTGACACACCAAACCGGCGTCGGAGAACGCGTTTGTGAGTTTAGAAAACACGCATTGGGGTGTTTGGCACCTATTCCGTATAAACCGCAAGTAAATGGGTATTAAGGAAAGTACCAAAAGCTTAGGTTGATACGAGAAGCCATAGAAATATAGTCACAAGCGGGAACAGGTATCTAAACGACAAAAAACGAGTGACTTAGTGAATTGTGGCTTAAAATCGACAAAAAAAAAAGTGTATCTTTTCAAAATTGTTTTATTCGTCCTCATGGTTAAGGATCTTCTTCAAAATCAATGACGTCTTCCTCATCATATCTATCAACTTCTTGTAGAGTGATGTCACTGAGCACTTGGTTTAGTGCATAAGCGACATGGTCACTGTCTTGTATTGCCAAAAGATTTGTAATCTTTGATGAACTCCAATATTCCATTATATTCCGCTCTTTCGCTTCGGGATATGTAAATAGTTTTTCTTTGATTAGAGTCTGTAGTATCTTAGCATTTAATGAGTTTAGCGAATCAAATCCTTGTGCTTTATGAATAGCCTTAGCTGCTTTTGGCATATCATTCAAACTATCAATGTGATATTTAAGGTTGTTATGATCTACAAAATTGCAGGACCAAGCTACTGTATCATCCAAGTTTACAACTTGATGTGGTGCGCCAGCTGGTATATACATAAACTCACCTGGTTTTAGTACAGCATCGTAAATAGTAGCTTTTTCCAAATCAGGAAACTTCTCGAGATCGGGAGAAAATAGATCAACTTTGAAGAATCCGTAATCGACATACGATGCTCTCTTGTCTATTTCTGTTGGATACAAATACCTTCCAGTACTGTGCTTAGTAACTCTCCAATGTTTTCTTCCTTCAAGGAGAGCCATTCCGAACTGTGTCATACGTGAATCAACATGAAGTCTAGTCAGAGTACTTTTTGGACCAATAAACAAAGAAGGATGAGCTTCTGCTCTCATTTTCTTTACCGTATATCCATACCTATTCCTATAACTACCTGATGCATTATTCACTGCTTCTTTATAATCAGGGTCACTATCAAGTACTTCTATAACTCTATCTAGAAGCTCATATGTGAGCTGAAAATCAGCATAAAAATATTTTGGCATTTTAATCTTGTTGAACAAAGCAGGACAAAGACAAGACATAGCAGTGTCGTGTAGGTATAACTGTCTTCCACCTGCAACTGATAGTATCTTCTGAGTTGCTATCAACTGTTCTACAGTTTCTATGTTGAGTTCTTCTAGATCTGCGTCGATCAATGCTCCCCACTCGTTTCCGACTGTTTCTTCTGCGTAGTATTTAACGTCAACGTCGTTGTCGTTGCACTCAGTCATTAATGGTCTATGACCACATTCAGTTTCTATGAACTGTAGAGGAGTTTGACCAGTTTCCTTTCCGATCTCTGGTATAGCGTTCCTTATGATCACTGGAATACCTTCGGAAGCCCATTTCTCTTGGAATTCCGCAAAACTAACCTCATTTGCGTCTATTACGGGTATTTTTTGGATTATTTGCGCGTTTCCGGTATAGACGCAGCTAATAAGTACTACTAGTAGCGTTGCAACGCGTAGAAAAGGGTTTCTAAGGTTGCAAAAAATCATGCGCAAGTTGCAGTACAAAAACAAACTTTATCTACGCGTTAAGTTGTTGCTGAAGCTTAACGATACTGCCGTTTTTCGACAAAGCTTTGTAGACTTTAGTTTCTCATGTTTGGACATGTTTTGATCAAATACTAGTTTTATTTTTTTCAACAAAACCCCAAACTACTTTCAAACGCCATCAATCATATTATCTACGCGAAACTAACGTTCGTATGCCATTTATCACAACATTTTATTTTCGTTTATTACAACTTCTTTTAACATGAACATACTTACATGTATCACTCATACAACTCGTTACGCCAAATATGTCACTTATAGTAACGTCAGGTATATTTTACGACTAAGAATGGCTTAACTTTTCGCACTACTTTTTAAACGTTAAAACCATTACAACTCAGCGTGGATAACGCGTACGCACCGCTCTTAATAATTGTTTACTACAAAAGCGGATAAACGCACAATTATTCCACTAATAGCGATCAGCACCATTAAATTACGCTCGTCAGACCTTCCACGATGCTTATGAGTGGAAATTCAACTGTTGAATGTGTTAGTCCAGGAGATACTTCATGGGTAGCTACAGCAACTGTTCTCGTGCTTGGTATGATGCCTGGGCTCGCTCTCTTCGAAGCAGGCCTCCTGAGGTCTAAAAACAGCGTCAGCATCTCTCTTCAAGTCATGGGCGGTTTGTCAGTATTGAGCACCATGTGGTACTTGTTTGGCTTTTCTCTTACATTCGGACCTGACCAGGCACGTGATAAACCATAATTTCACCAAAAAATAACTGGGGTTATGAGCGGGAACCACAAAACAACAAGAAAAATTTTTGCTGATAAAATGTAGGCCGGATTGATTGGAAATCATAAACATTTCTTGTTCCTTAACTTATCACATACAAAGTGTTTATCTCAATACGCACCGACTATACCAGGTGAATTATTTGGAGCGTTTCAGATGATGTTCGCTGCCATCACGCCATTGTTGATGACAGGTATGATGACAAACAACTCTTTTTTGAAGACACTTGTTTTTTAACTTTAATTGTTATGTAGGTGCTTATGCTGAACGCCTAAAGTTTAAGTCATTCATGATATTCACGATATTATGGGAGATTATAGTGTACTATCCACTAGCTCATTGGATATGGGGACACAAGTACACAACAACAAAACCCCAAAAAATCGCTAACAATTTCGTAAAATAGTGGCTGGTTGCATCGTATGCATGCGTTGGATTTTGCCGGAGGTATTGTCATCCATACAAGTGCTGGAGCAGGTATAAATATAGTCAAAGTTATAAGTCAAACTAACCAAAAGATTAGGAGCATTCATTTCGGCACTAGGTTCATAAAATTAAGTGAGATGTTATTTCTAACATTTTTGTAGTTCTTGGTAAACGTGAAGGGTTTCATATTCACCACGGAGAATTTCCACCTAGTAACTTACCTCTTGCCACTGTTGGAGCAGCTTTGTTGTGGATTGGCTGGGTAATTAAGCGAATTTTTATGACGTATGTTTTCTTATGACTCTTTCTTTAGTTTGGATTCAACGCTGGAAGCGCATTGAGTTCTGGAAGCTTAGCTGCAAGAACAATTGTCAATACTCAAATAGCTGGAGCAATGTCAGGGTCAGTATGGTTATTAATATCGACACTTCAAGGAAATCCATCTCTGGTTAGTGTACTGAATGGTGTTGTTGGCGGATTAGCTGGTAAACTCTTTTTACCTCTTTCACGTGACTTTTTGTTTAATAACTTTGTTAAAGGCATTACGCCATGTTCTGGATATGTATCAAACCAGAGTGCAAGTGTCATTGGCTTGATACTTGGACTTGGTTCGTTTTTTGCTGTTTGGCTCATTAAAGGTATGGCATATCTTAACTTGTTGTTCGCTGAGATTTTTTACTTTAGGAAAGCTTCATATAGATGACGCTCTGGATGTTTCCAGTGTTCATGGTATAACAGGAGTTATTGGTAGTATCGCTATCGGTTTCGTTGCATCAAAGAAGATCAATCCTGGTATAGTTCATGGTGGATGGATAGACGGTACCATCTTTTAAGTTGAATTTTTTGGTTTTGTTGTTGCTTATGCTGAAGTCTTCTTTGAAGCCTTCGATTGTTTGCGTTCGTGAGAATCTTACTTTGTGTTTGTAGGTTATCCGTCTTTGATTGGCGTTCAGCTTCTGGCTGTTGGTGTAGCTGCTGCTTGGTCTGCTGTGTGGACTATTTTAATATTGCTTGTTTTGAAGCATACAATTGGATTGAAAAAGGATCATGAGCATGGATTAGATAAGATTGAGCATAAAGAAAGCGCTTATGATATTTTACAAACATGGCAAAGTGAAATCGATGGTGCTATAAATAACGTTGGTACGTCAATCTTTCTAACAAGCAACATTCTTTTTTTTTAAAATATATTTTGGTTTGAGCCTTGGTTATTACCAGGACACTTGTAGTGACCATTCTAATTTTCTTATTTTAAAGATAAAGATATTGAAGTCATTGGAGTTGATAAGAATATCTAGAATAAGTTTCAAAGTCATATATGTATGTCTCGAAGTCTTCAACAAAAAAACAAAGTGTATAAAAAATATCATTGAATAAAACAATATGTATACAACAACCTATGCAAAAAACCACCTCCCACACCAAAATAGATCATGAGCACTTGATAGAGAACAAAATGGAAATGAGAAAATGACTTAGCAAGCTGACTTAATACCAGGAATAGCGAAATCAATCACATGATTTTAAGCAGTTTGGAAGTAATTTCTAACCCCGCAGCGCTTTCTTGACAATACATTAATAGTGTACGTTTATTTCCAAAAGACTTTTCGTTAATATATAACTTTACGACAATAATTTACTTTTCGGTAAATTTGGCGTCTCCATGATATCCACAAAACTAACAAGAGCGCAGGAAAGACTTATTTCTCTTCTTTTGGCTTTAATACAGCCTATTCCATCAGACTCCGAATTTATCGAACCACACGATGATTTTAATACCTCGATGTTTATCACGTGGTATAGTACTTAGAGGATTGGCTATAATTAGTGCGTGTTGATCAGTTTTGGTTTTGTTTCGCCCTTTTTATTTTGTTTTCACAAGTACTGAATTTGTTACAGTTATTTTTGGCTTGATTTCGCACGTGGAGTCCAGGGCATATGTCATAGAGCCGTTGGAAATACAAAATAGTAGTTTCCCCATATGGCCTCAAGAATACGAGGGGAATACGATACATTTCCGTCCTTTTGAAGGGCTAGTAGTTGAGAAGCATCATAACAACATATCTGGCAAGTTTGAAGTTTTTTTTTTCTTACAGTAGAAATGATTTTTCTGAATGTTGGCATGTTTAGGCAATATCGTTCTAATACGCCATTGTAAGGCGCCTTATGAACAAAAGTATAGACTTTTACAATCTGAAGGCGCTATTGGTGTATTATGTGGCGTGTTAGGATTCCCAACGGACACACCTGGTGATGTATGCCAGCCTATTTAATCGCTAAGTTTAATTATTTTGTTGTAGGAGATGTACGATGTAGACGGTTCTGATCGTTCTGATATCCACATACCCATAGCTACAGTCGTTATTAAAGATATAGACGCAGTATTAGATGTAAAGGGATTTCTTAAAATACGACTAGAGACAGGTAACGTAATAATATGTTATTCCACGTGTTGAAAAACCAATATATTCTCAGAATCGAATAATTATATGGATGCTTTGGAGTCTCCCTGGATGTGGGTGTGGCATTTTACGCTTCTCATTTTCCTATTTTGCAATACGGTATTAGGTTTGTACAGGTAAGAGATGTACAGAAACGAATCTAATACTGCTTGAAGGCTGTATCAGCATTTATTGCTTGGAACGGGATGTAAGCTTACTGTTGGTTTATCTTGTGTGATACTATGCTTGGTTGCTATTTTCAGTACTACGAAAAAAAGTAATTTTATGGTGTTGTTAACACGTGCTAGCTATGTTTTTGAGCTTTGGAATCGATCCTTTGGGAGCACACAAAGTTTACCACTACAGCTTTAAACGTGTAGTTTTTACTTTGCCTTTACCGCTTGTTCTTGCTCCTCTCTTTCTGATGGCTCTTTGGTGGTACGGATTGCTGTATGACCGTATTTGTAAGTTCTAATAGGCATAATTTATTGGGATCACTTAAAGTTCAAATCAATCCTGGGTTACTTCGTTTTAAGTGCGTTTTTTTTTTGAAGATATTCTTTTTTCTTTTTGAGGTTTCTTCTCTAACTTAATCAAGGTGGGCCTTTTATATTTGGATTACATTTCTTATAGCACAGCAAGTATTCTTTTCAATCCTAGAAGTGTTCTTCATCGTACGAAAACAAGTGCAACATCACAAGTTAACTTAATGAAGCTTCCTACATGGGCCAGGTTTTTTAGTCCTTCTATTTATTTAGCTTCTTCTACATGCCTCCTCGGTTATTGTAGTTTAACACTATATCGTCTTCAAAAGCGCGTTAAAGATATACGCCAGAGAAACAAAGGAACAGCAACAACGGAGTTGTTTTGGGTACGATGGATACATCGATATTATTTACATATCTGCTAGATCAAAGTACGACTTGGTTCAGTTATTCTGCTTTTACTATGTATTTATGGTTTCTTCATTGGGTTTGCGTACGTATCGATGATCTAGTAATATCCTTATTTTATTCTTATGATAAAATGATAGAGTTGGTATGACACGTGGTGTAACATCAAGAATAATATTCTATTGGCTATTTTGGAATGTACTTCATGTGCTCATTTTGATACAACTCCTGGCATTGGCTCCTCCTAAGCGCAAGCAAACAAACTATGCTGATAGTCAATTCACATCAAGATCAAATCCAACAAGAACACGTATTTTTTTGAACACCAGGTAAGTAACAAGCCTCAAAACGCGGGGTTTTTTTTTTCTCACATTTTTTAGGCAACCTGATTTTGAAGATGACTCTTCGTCAAAAGAAGACTCTGTTGCTAAATCAGAACTTGATAGCAATCTATTCAAAACGGCTTTGGATGGTTTGGAGCCCAGAGATTCAATGACTTCTCTACAACGCAGTTTAAGTGCTCACAGTACTTGGAAATCAAGAAAATGGTGGAGTGTAAGAGCTATCAAAAAAAAAACAAGTGTAGATTGTATCCCTCAAAGAACAAAAAGTGCCAACAATATGTTAACTACAACAGTGTAGAATGTGTAAAAAACCCTAGTAAACAAAATTGAAAGTCAAGACAACAAAAGATTGCAAGCAAACGTGCCAAGGCATCCACTAAACACAACTTAATCTAAATCAGTGAATACGCAACGTCGTCATCTTCTAAAAAGCCTTAAAAAACTGTGTTCTGTATTATGGGCCTCACATCTAGTAAATACAAGGCTTTTGGCCGACAATGGGCAAACCAAAAGACGATATTTATAGTTGGTTTAGATGCAGCTGGAAAAGTACACCTTACGCGCTAAAATAGTACTGACAATGTGTAGACAACTATTTTGAACAAAATGCAGGTACTTTGTATACAATGTAACGAAAATGTATTAAAATGCTGGAATACAAGATAGGGGAAGTTGTTAATACTATTCCCGCTCTTGGTTTAAATGTAGAGTCAGTTGTAACTAGCAATGTAAAAATTACTTCTTTTGATTGTACGGCACGCTAAAAACCACTGCTAAGAACTCAAAATCAGCTTTTGACGCGAATTAGGTAGTACAAATGGGGTAAAACGCTTAAACCTTTAGAACTAAACTCTTTCACTTATCACCGCTATAGATACACAGAACATACCGTATTCTATACGACGAAGGTAAATATAGCTCTCCGCTAACGGTCGACTCAACAAAACTCCTTCTGTAGGTTGTGATGGTATTATTTTTGTTATTGATAGTAATGACACAAATGAAGAGCGTATTGCTCAAATCAAAGAAGAATTAGAACATACTTACAAAACCCACGCCAAACTTGAAGAAATTCCTATTTTATTCTTTGCAAATAAACAAGGTACACATAGTTTCACTAGATATTATATCTTTCTTTTATAGTTTTAATATTAACGCATACACAATAGATCTTCCTGATGCAATGTCAGCACAAACAGTACGTTATGGGTTTTTTGTTTTGTTTTTTTGTTTTTTTTGTTTTTTTGTTTTTTTTTTGTTTTGTAATTGTTTTGTTAGGTCGTTGGTAAACTGGGTATAAATATGTGGCCTACCAGTAGAAAATGGTATATGCAAGCATGTAGCGCAGAAACAGAACACGGATTGATGGAGGTGACGCTATTTAGTTGTTAATTAAACACTTTCCAACATTTTTTGATTTTTTGTTAATTACGTTTAGGGTCTGGAATGGCTTGCAAAAGCAATTAATGAAACTCAAACAACAAAATAATGGTCTACCATCCATTGTTACAACAAATAAATGGTTGTTAATATACAATACATGTATCAAGCGTTGATAGCGTATTTGTTTTAGATAGCTTGCTGTGTTGTGTAGGTGTAGTACCACGAGTATTCTCGGAGCGCCGCACTCCTCGCGTAGAATGGAGACAACACGTGATTCTTTTTGAAAATAGTGACCCTTATAATGAAGAATAGTTACAAGTGTAGATTATATCGCAAGACAAGCAAAAAACAACAACACTGTGATGTCACGTGTTATTACCTGAATACACCCAAACATCATGGCGGATAATTCACTACCGACGCTGAAATAGATATAGGACAATGTTGCTTGTGTTTTAACAACAGTATACGTAATGGTAGTTTTTAGAGAACTTTTGCGTAGTTTGGAGGATTTTAGTGAACAAGGATTTTTGCTGGCAAAAACCGACAAAGTATTTTTACCCCAAGAGCAATAAATGGTAAGCTACGCAACTTCTAAAGAACTCAAGTACGTCAACAATTTGTTTTTCGTGCTAGCTTTACGCCAACGGCATCTTTCGCGCTGCGGTTGCTCGAAAGTCAGTTTGTTTTTCCGTGGAAGGACGGAAAAACGTGGAGAATACTCGCTTTACGCGTCTAATACGTTTTTTGCAGAAAAGGCGAAAGAAGACAGTTCTTGTCTCTAAAAAATCTTAAAGACGATTTACCCGTTCTGTTATTACCACCAGAAATACAGCAATATATAGTGTCGCTTGACAAGGAAGTTTTTACCAAATGGTGCGTTTTAGAAATTGTTTTCGAATTTTTTTGAGAAATCTAAAAAAGTTCTCGAACATTTCGAACATGAAGTGCTACTTTCGCTAAAACCTTGTATTCTAAATAAATTGTTTTAGGTCCTTATTATCTAAGAAAGCAGCTACACGTACTCTTTTTAATGATTCTCTCGAAAAACATGGCACGTGGTTTCGCTGGCATGATAATGGTAAACTTGCTGTGAGAACACGTTTTATTGATTCTGAAGAAAACGGAGTTCGTCGCCATTGGTATAAGAATGGGGAACAGCAAGCAAAGTTTCGTATGGGAAACGGATTAAAGAATGGCTATGGCCGAACTTGGTATAGTAATGGAACCTTAGCGACCATATACTCCTACAGAGAGGGAAAAGAAGACGGTTTATGTCAAGTATTCAACAAAGACGGTAAAATGACTCAAAAATTCACAAAGAAAAATGGAGACTACCATGGCATTTATCAGCACTTTTACGATGATGGAAAACGTCATATACGTTGTAGAATGCGTAATGGTATGAGAAATGGTAAAACCAAACAATGGTACAAGACAGGAGCGCTTCAAATGAAGTACTTTTCGAAAAACAATAAAAGAGAAGGCGTATTCAAAGAATGGCATGAGAACGGCCAACTGCGAGTACAAAAGTATTACAAACGTGATAAAGAAGAGGGTTTATGTGAGCAATGGCACTCAAATGGAGAAATACAAGAGCGATACACAGCAAAGAATAATAAGCCAGAAGGACAATATCAACAATTTCACGACAATGGTGTTCTTTCGAGACAATGTACTTACTACAATGGTAAAAAAGAAGGTGATTTGAAATGGTGGTATAGTAGTGGTAATATCAAAGGCACGTGTTTTATGAGGAGTGATGAAAAGAATGGATTACAACAGGTCTGGTATGATAATGGCCAAATAAAATCGTCTGTTATTTATAGGAAAGGAAAACGTTCCAACACTTTCAAGACATGGCATCTTAATGGACAACTTGCTTCACAATGTAATTATAAAGATGGTAAAAAAGAGGGAACACTTCAACGTTGGAGACCTGATGGCGAGTTGAGTCTTAAATGTATTATGAAAGAAGATGTTGAAGTAAAAGTGCTTCTTAGATTGTAAAACAAATAAACATGAACTTGTTCAGCGACCCTTACAATTTATTCTTCATCAATGGTAACAAGTGCCTTCGAAAACGTGAGTGTGAAATGCAATCCCATTTTGGACCCTTGAATAAATACTTTATAGTACACAAGCGGGAGGTGCTGTGTTGATATTCTCGTTCTACCTTTGATTATACTCCGTTTCCTACAATGTGCATAGAACTGAAAACATACATGAACATAAGAATTACTCAGAGATATTGTTTAGTACTTATTTATTTGTTGTTAAGTAACATTTACGCTTTGACTGACAAAGAACCAATCTGTTTAGTGTTAATCACATTTCAGTACTGCAGGCTGTCGCTTCTGAAGATACTTTTGGAGGATATCACAGCATTAATTGTACGTTTAGTTAAACCCATGATACAAACTTTGTCAGTTGAGCGACGATTTAATCAACAAACTGTTTCTTTCGCGTGCTGGCCTCCAAACGAGTATCAATTTAAGTCTCAAAACTGATTTACAGTCTACCACACTATACTACGCGTTTATTCCTATCTATCCTGTTAAAACGTATTCTCTCGTTACTACAGAGGGTTACGCATTGTTTTTCTTGTTTTTCTCTTAGCAGCACGTGCAGCTTTTAAATTTTTTTTTGTTAGCGAAGATTTCTACGTAATATACCGTTCTCAAGACCTTGAAACAAAAGTTCTACGTGTGATAAAGTGCGTTATTGTTTAACTATGATTCATTTTACAACCTTACTTTGAAACAAGAGACAAAGAAATCCATCATGTCAAGACAACAGGATACCTTTTTAGATACACCTCCAGAAATTCTTGCAATTATTTTCAAGTTTATGGGAAAAAGAAGTCAGATAGCATCTTCATTCACATGCAAACTGTTATTTGATGTAATCCAGAATCATGTTGGTTATCATTGTATTAGAATATCAAATACTGTAAAACACAAACTAGATATACTGTCCGGTAGTCCACTGTTAAAAAATACTAAAATTATTTTACGATTATACAGAGCAACAGATGAAGACCTTTCCAAACTTGCTGGTGTCCGTAACCTTGTTCTAAGATGTACTTTTTACACCCGCCCTATAAAAATAACACCAAATGGATTCAAGGCACTCGCTGGTGTCCATACAATTGACCTGAATCGAAGAGAAACCAGACGACGTTCTTTTATTGCACTTGATTATGTAACAGATGATTGTCTTAAACAACTTCATGGTGTTCACACGATTGACCTAGGGTACTGTTGTAAAATAACGGACGAAGGCCTTAAAGCTCTTTCTGGTGTTCATACAATAAACTTGAGTGGATACAACACTGATATAACTGTAGAGGGTTATAAGGCTCTATCAGGTGTTCATACAATTAATCTTTGCAGTGCTCCAATAGAGGACGATGGATTGTTGGCATTGTCAGGAGTCAAAAGTATTGTATTGAGGTACTGTGAAAGAATAACAAGCAAAGGTATCATGGGCCTTGTTGGCGCTTTTAGCATTGATTTGACTGGTTGTGAAGGTATTTGTGATAAAGGTATTAACTACTTATTGGATCAAGATGAAAAAAAAAAGTTCTTAAAGAAGTTGTATATTCGCTATTGTAGTAAGATTTCAAGAGATGTTACCAGACGCGTTGTAAATAATGTACCTCAATATGAAGTCACAACGGATAAAAAAATGTATCACCTGCAATTGTAAAGAATAAAGGTGTACTTTACTTTTTTTTTAAAAACACGATATTACTTACCATTGGTTGTTTGAGCTATCTGTTTTCAAGGTTCAGTTTACTTTACTCTTAATGCCATATTTGGCGATTATGGCATTAGTATAACGTTGTTTAGTCTACAACTAAATGAAACAAACAAAGTAGTACTTCAGTGTCGTTTCCAGTACACATAATTTCTCGAGAAAACTCGAACTTTTTTGAGCCTTTTTTAACAATAAGAGAATATCTGAAAAGATGAGTTTATCAAGCCAATATTGAACGAATTGATATGAATCCGAACAAGCAAACAATGCCTTTTTTCTTGAGTGTAGTCTCTGGAGAAACTCGGAACTTTTGGAACTAAGACTGTTCAAATTAAAAAAAAGGGTACTACATGTTAATAACGTGTTATTTCAAGTGGAAATACTTGAGTTTTATTTTCTGTTTCCACAGTTGACAAGAGTGATAACACTTTGTTTCCTTATTTTCTCGCTAGGAAACAAACTTAGTACTAAGCTATTGTTGCAAATCTGAGTGCAAGCAACCTAGAACACTGTTTTGTAACCAAAATGCATCTTGCATTTTTTTTCTATCACGTGATAGTGTATTCCCTAAAATGCACTTACAGTGGTTCACAAAAATTCCTAAACAGTCTATTCACTTTAGTATCAACCCTACAAGCAACAACTCCAATGCTTTTTAAACACGAGTTAGCTATCGTTTTACTGTTGTCTGTGATTGCAACAGTTTTATCAACCTCTTGTGCGCGTGAGCGCAATGAACGCAGAAGCTCAAATTCGAATGCTGAAACAGCAGAACTACCAACAAATGGAACGGCTCCATCAATAAATGCCACTTTCCCTCCAACTGCACCATCGAATGGAACATTTGCTCCATACGCATCAAACACTACATCTCCACCGTCAACTAATGGCACATTCCCTCCATACGCATCAAACAGTACATACCCACCATCAACTAATGGCACATTTCCTCCATACACCAACGGTACCTTTCCACCATCAATGAATGGCACTTTTCCGCCGTCAACAAATGGCACGTTCCCACCTTCAACAAACGGCACCTTTCCTCCATACGCATCACCACCATCAAACAGCACTTTCCCTCCAGCAACAAATGCTCCTCAAGAGCCTCAACCGTACTTTTGTATTTGTTGTATTGTAACATTTCCTCTTCCACCTTTTGGATCTAAAGCGAACTGCCATATGGTTAACTTCTTGCGATACAGAGATTATGCAGATAGAGGATTTTACTGTACTTGCTACCGCACACCTGGAGTAGAATACTGATAATGCAAATAAATGAGATTGCTTAGTTGTCATGCGCAGCAAACTTTCGAACATTCCGCACCCTCACTGCGCCTTTTGTTTGTTTCTTTATCATAACGTTCCTAAAAGTAATTACAAACAAAAGGGCTTGAAATAACAATACAATATAGAGGGTGTACAAAGTTTTATTTGACTAGCACGGCAATTATTGCAACAAAATTTGCTCGCCTTTTTGAAAATCAATAGCAAAGAACCACAAAAAGTGGCACGTGAAATACATAATATTGATAAAGTACAATAACATACAAACCCAACCATCAAAAGAAACTCACGTCATTTTATTAGGTAAATGTTTTTTGCTTCAGGGAGTCAAGGCGAGTGTATTAATTACAACTCCGTTTACATTGTATTGGCATTGACCACAACTGTCTAGCACTGCTGAAAGTGGTACAATCTCCTCATAAAACTGTTTCACACAGTGTCCCATACTTTGTAGAGCAAGCGTGCTACAAACATGTAGTGAGTTTTCACCGGAGTAAGCAGACCCAGTAGTGTACCTCAGAGCATTATAAAACAACTTCCTATCGGAGCGCTTTTAGTTTTTTTTCACTTTTTCTTTCTGGCTGTTGTTTCCCGGTCGCTCTAATACGAACCTACGCTTGCATACAAGAATAACACCTGTGAAAAAGGAAAGATAAACTTCGGGGGTGGTGCGTAGAGATCTTTTTTTGCTACGAAGTTCAATACACACGTCACGTGATGATGATTACGTCACACTGGAGTCCTGCTTATTAATTATTGAAATGAATAGACACGTTTCCTTACACAAAGCAACTCCGAAGCGATGGCATACAAGCTACACATGTATAGACATAGGCATGTATTCAGACGAAAACTTCAGCAGTAAAGAAAAAAATACTGCGGTTCATCCACCCTTTCGCAGTACTCTACTAACACTTATCCGAACCACAGGTACGTTTATAGTAAAGAAATTCTTTTTAATAAGCTAAAAGCCATAAAACGCCTTCAAACCTGAAAGAGGGCACTTCCTCGTACTCTTCTGCTCGAAACGTTTTGACACGTGCTTTTTTTTTTTTCAATTGAACAAAAAACTAATCAACAAATCACCTTGCCATATAGCCTTTGTCTCTGCAAAAAAACTTAGTAGTAGTGTACATTGTTATCATAATAATAGAAACACAATTGTAAACACCGACGAGGTCCCGGCGTTGCCGAAAAAGAAATTGTTGTGAGCTTATTCTAACTGTAACAGTACATGCCCCAAACAGGTTTTTTATGGTCCTAGCGTAGAGTGAGTAGCCCGTGTTCAGTGATAACACATTGAGTAAAAAAGTCAAAAAAAACAATACAAAAAAACGTTCCCAATGATGACCACACGTCCTCAAAAAGAGCTAAAACTTAGAAAATGCCTATGTCTTGACTTTGCTAATGAGAAAGGGCAGTATTACAGTCAAATACCTCTTAAAGTAAGGAGAAATAGAGTATCAAACAATACACTAAGAACCGTAATTGACTCTCACATGGCTCATAAATTAACGTTTGATATTGGCGTTGGAATACGAACAGATCCAGTACAAGTACGTTTTTTTCAAAAACACAGACGACTTAAAACAAACAACTGCTGAGTAGCTATATAAAGTACTGCTGTATGAACGAGTATTTTCTTACTGGTCCTTTACTCAGTACCATAAAAGTTAATCTACAAGTTTGTACTCAGGTCTTTTCTTCTTTATTTAACCGAAAAAACAATACCATGGCGTATAAACTTACTTTGTCATCGAAAGAAGTCCACGTGAAAGCCATTTCCTATTTTATTTTTCTTGCAGTACTTTGTACTCATTGCTCTTCTTAGATACCTAAGCAATTAGAGAGAGTTGTTTTTGATCAAGACGCAAATCTTATATCAGAAGATATTTGTGTAAAGGATGTTAAAACAGACTACTTATACGTTGCTCCACGATCTATACTAGCGAACAAGGACTTCAAATTACTCAGAAAATCTCCTACTGGTTACTCACATAAAAAGACACGGCCTACGAATTCTGGGTTGAACGCAATGCTTAAGAAGTTTAAACGCGCATGGTAGCAATCTACAAAAAAAAACCAAACCCCAACAAGCGAGAACGCAACGCTGAAACGAAGATCGTTTCACAATTTTTTTGAATTCTCTTCCTCTCTCGCTACGTGTAAAAACTACTGTAAATACAAAATAAGAAGCGCAGAAGGCGCTGTAAAATATATATAATCTCAAACCAAAAAAAGACTATGCTTCGTTGTGGTTTGGGAAGCGAGTAAAAAAAAAAATTTATAAATGTGAAGAATGATGGCGCTAGTATAATGTTTTCACGTGCCATACTACCTCACAAGCATTTTAAATTCAAGTACACATAAGACAGTCTCAGTACTTGTACTGCAAACTAACTGTTCACTTGTGTACTATTCAGTAAGTATTTTATCTCTGAACAAGGCCAGAGACGAAGAAAACAAACAAAAAATACCTCGTGGGCATACAGCGTTTTGTTTTCTGTAAAAAGGATAGTTTTATTTTGTTTCAATTTTTTTCGCTTACGCCACGTGTTTTTTTTTTGTTTAGAGTTCGTCAGAGCCAACCATATCATCATGGAAGATGTAAATAGCGCCTAGCTTTGCACCAGTGAAACCGTCTTTGTTTTTCACTACAAAAGGCCTTTAGAGCGGTTTTAAAATTTTTTTGATTTCTTTTCGGTTGAAAAACTGCTAGAACAATATAAAACTTGGTTCAGACGCGTCAACGTGGTGTTTGCTTGCGTTTGATTGTCATCACAGCGTTAAATAAGCATAAAAAAAAGCTTTGGTACGTACAGACATCAAAATCGATATCATGTTCAACGTCTTCGCCGATCATGGACTATTTTAAACATTAGCGCATAAAAAGAACGTAGTTGTTTAATCGTACCACTACTTCACCTCCTGAGATCGCGACGCCATGGAAGTCAGCTTTAAAGCTTGTGAACTTGATTTGAGACTCGATTGGCCTATACCGTTAAATAAGAAACAAAATCTCCAGATTGGCAGATTGCGACGTACGAGTAAGCTTCACAATGAATATCTGACTCGTTTACTTCCAATTCGACAATCCACTCTAATTGTGAGTTAAATTCAGCTATTTGCATTTCTTTTCGTTTACCTTCTTCATCTGCGCCTTCTGCTGCGTCCCACGAGATGGTACATTTAGTATCATCTACTTCCATAGATACTGTTCCTGCTTGGCCAGCTACTATCTTGAACGCTTTATGAGGGATATCCACTTCTTCTGCTTCGTGAGAGTGGCCGTGGTCGTATCCATCATGAGAATGACCATGCTCGCCGTGATCATGCTCACCGTGCTCATGGGCGAAAGAGATAGCGAGAACGCAAAGCACCAACGTTACACAAAGAAGAGAACGCATACGTGTCAGTTTTTTTATTGAATTGAAAAAAAAAAAGCCTTAATTGTACTGTTGAAGACTTAACATGCGTAACGGCTGACGTGGGTAGGCATTAAACCGAGAATCAGTAAGCTATTCTGAGCACGTGACGTTAAACCGTCGCTTTCAAGTAGTTTTGGTACGCGTTCCTAGTGACGCGTTGGGGTACCATGCGGTGAGGTAATTTTTGCTAAATTCTCAGCAGAGTTTCTATGAAACGCCGACGTCAGTATCTACACCCATTTCAATTATTCCTATTGTTACTTTACATGGGTGGCGTAGTAGCAAAGGTTAAGTGGCTTTTTGGGATGGCTCCATTGGAATGCCGTATTATAATGTTAGGACTAGACAATGCAGGTGACGTTGATCTTGGGACGTTTTAAACAGCTCACGTAGAACTTGTAGGTAAAACTACCATCCTTTACAAGTTAAAACTCGGAAAAGTCGTTACAACGATACCTAGCATCGGTTTTAACGTAGAAACGGTAGAATACAATAAAATAAACTTTACAATGTGGGATATAGGCCACAGTGGACGAAACAAATCGCGGTTATTATGGCGCCACTACTACGCTAACACAAACGCTATAATATACGTTATCAACTCTGCTGCTTTAGATCGTATTGAAGAGTCAAGAGAAGCAATAGATGGTTTGCTTAACGAACATGAACTACGAGACGCTGTTTTGCTTGTTCTCGCTAATAAGCAAGATCTACAAAATGCAATGAGTCCCTCAGAAATAGTGGATAAACTCGGACTTAAGCGTTTATGTACCAGGAAGTGGCATATTCAAGCCACTTGTGCAATAAATGGTGATGGGCTATACGAGGGATTGGAGTGGCTAACTAATGAACTACGGAATCCTCTCCAAAACAATTAAATACAACATTTTTCAAATTGGAAGGTATGCACAAGACATAATGAAGTACTACCACCTACAAGATTCAGTTATGTAATGATAATCTGCTTAGATATAATAAATTATTATTACGTAACAACTTGTATTCAACACGTGTCATTATTGTAAAAGAGTTGCATAATGGTTTTGAACTAAAAATAAAAACCTAACTAATAAAACACTGTGCTTTTATTATTTGTGGAAATTGATGTTTGTTGTCTTTATCTTATTATCTGGTTCTTTAACCATAATATTCTGATTTTTCTTTAAAAGTGGTAAATGGTGTCCAAGTTTCTGTATCCAACATCTTCATATACTCCTGCGCCTTAACATGTAAAGGTTGTTGTGTTTGTGCTTTTGGCAAATCTGAATGATTAATTTTAAATATCTTTTGTCCTGTTATCCGTTTGATGATCGCTTGTTCTTCCTTGTTTACTCCATATTGAAAGAAGTTTATCTATAATCATTTATGAGTCATATACACAGTGTACAATGGCTGTACCATTTTGATGTGAGGACAATTCTTTTCAATCTGATTCAATGTCACTGAAGTAAAACGTGTACTAGGCAGATGCAAAAATGATAAAGAAGGAAATGGAAAGTTATCAGAAGGTCCTATGAACAAGCTGTCGTCAAGTGCATTTCCAAAAAGCAACATTGTCTTGAGATTATGCATAGGTGTACTACCCCAAGTAATGGTGGTAACCTTTTGAGAATAGTGCAAAGATAGAAAGCATAACTGAGGCGTCTTTAATGCTACAGTTGTAGTATTAATAGATCTCAGTTCTACAAGTTATGTGAGTAACAATAATGTTGAATTGATTACATACCTAACGTTTTGAGACTTGTACTGGAAATGAACATTTCAGATCCACAATCAACACCTTCAATGATGAGCGTTTCAAGTTTTGTAAGTTTTTTGATTGCTCGGCATTTATAATGAGAAGTGTTTTTGATCTCAAGGTGTCTTATATTTCTTGTTCTCTGTGAAAACGCAGGAAATACAGTTTGTGAAATATACAGTTCTTTCTATATCCAGTGTTAAATTGCACAAGGTTGTGTAAGAATTAACATACCAGTGATGGACAATCTACAGTTGAAAACGGATACTTTTCTTTGTTTGAGTCACTGGTAGATTTTCTTACTTTAATGTACTCAATTTTATCATGAGACACTGACCAATTATACCTGTCATTACTGAAAGTGAGGTACTTGACAGTTGGAAAGTTATTAACATTGCAAACACCATCTCCATCTTCCAATGAAATAGCTTCTAATGATAGCAACGCAGGAGTACTAATGGGTTCTTCATTGTGCACTAGTGACTTCAAGTGAACAACTTTGAGTGATGGCGGGAGCATATTTGAAGTGTAAAACAGCTCTTTTAATTGTAAATACGACTGCAGAGCAAATGTAAATGAGCCAATCTGTAACTCTGGATAATTTGTGTCCAAAATATGCTGTAACACATGCACCTTCCTAAGATGAGGTGTGCTAAGCTTTCTCTACAAAACATAAGAGTCAATAGATAGGTTAATAGTGTTTAGTAACCTACAAGCTCTGGACAGTAGTCACAGTCAAAAATCTGAAGTGTATTCGATTCAATACATTCTGGTAGTTGACTTTGTCTTACTTGCAATATTTTAAGTTTGTTAATGATCTCAGGAAATGCCTATAAATACAACAGTATTAGATGTTATACCATGTTGGTGTAAAAGTAACACACCTGTACCAAGGCATCACAGTAAATATTATAAAGTGAGAGTACAGTCAGATTAGGTACTGTAAACTGTGCTATTATGGCTTCATCACAAGCAGAAATCTTCAATGCTCTAAATATTCTTTAGATTAAAGTGAATGGTGAATCAAGGATACTTACGTTACTTGTGGTAGAATCAATTTATGACCACCGTCTGCTTCATTATTCAAATGGAATTGAAGTGTCTTTAGGTTTGACATTTTTTGGAATGAAGCAAGCATTGATTTTTGACTTATTGTCATGCGTCTGGTATTTAGCTCTAGGCTAACCAATCTTTGAGTTTGGTGAGTAATCATTAAGTCAAAAACAAGGAATACTTACTCCTTCAAATCAAGCTGTCTGAATAGATCGTTATTTGTGGTATTTGTGGTGCACACCAAGCGTTTCAAACGTTGCAATTGCCTATTGTTATAAACATATTGTTGGTTGTTGCCAAGGATTGTATTGTACTGCCTGCTATATTCAAGGAGTTTGTTGCCCAAAGGAGTCTCGCTGAAAATCCTAAGGTAAATGATAGGGCACTTGGCCATTACTTCATCAAGCCAACCAAAAGAAGTCTTGAAAAAAGTAAGTAATAAAAGGTAGTTTTCTTACTGTACAATAGTTGGTGTGACTACAAAGTCCTTAATTGTCTATTACTCATTAGAACGTATACACATAAAATCTCATTAGTTGGATATATGACATTGCTGGTAGTCTTGAGAGCAATCAACAGATTTTGTTGACTAAACGTACCAGCGATTCAAGGTGTTTAAATTCTGCTGCAATTTCACTAAACAATTCCACGACTCTTTTACTTTCCCTTGTAATACATACAGCTTTAATTGATTGTTTGTCCAAGTCTTTGGTAGCAGCTTCAATTACGCGTTTTGCAACTGCAATTCTACCTCCTCCTATACGTACTTTAACAAGGGATTGCAGTTAAAAACGTAATACCTGAAATAGTGACACTTTTAAAGAGGTATCTTTGGCATATCTCAAGCCAGTATTGACATGTTAATTTACATGCTTCGTGATCATAAAGAGTTAGAAAGCTTAATATGTGGATAATCACTTCCAATGGTACTTTGTCATTTACCTTGTGAACACAAGTTAGTTGAGAATAACAATCACGCTAACATACACTTAATGTCTCTGAACTTGCTAAAGCGTTTTGCGTTCTCTTGGTAGATGGCTGTTGGTCTACATCTGAAGTTGTCAAAGTTGCATCTGTTGAAGTTTGATGTTTTCTCTTTGGGGATAGTGGTGATGCTGTTTTGTTCTTTACTTGTTGCTTCTACAAACGTTCTATTAAACACTTTTGATTGCACGTGATAAAAAAAAAGGAAGTTAAAGCTCTTAAACCGTTGATTACAAAAACTAAACTGAAGACACTACGCACAGGTATGCTAAAGACTTGTATTTGCTTCGAATAGAGGATATTCCGTAGTTTAGAGATCTCAAGCAAAAGAGCTTGTTGTAAACCTACTGCAACGTTAAAAAACACGTGCGTACGCGTTTTAAGCGCGTGCTAGGGTTAATTGACATTGTTTCACTTATTTTGGTAGTCGTTAACTCCATCAGTTCTTTTCCGTTTAATTCTAGCCTCCTTATCTCTATTAGTTCCTATTAAATAATGAACAACGTACTTTGCTTCACTTGAGAGTTCTCCAAGACCCACGCTTTCTAGCCATCCGCATACCTCGTCTGCGGTCCAATACCTGTCCATGCGATCAACCCTTACTTGCCCAGTGCGTTTTGTGGATTGGCGAAAGCTGTTGACAGCACGTGATAACACATCTTTGTTGGCATCTAAGCACATATCATGTCTCTTATGTACTAAAAATGGCGCACTTGTTTATTGTATGTAGCGTCTAACGAACGGTGTTCTGCGATAATAAATCCGATTCTTTTTGCACACTTAGTTTGCATTTCGAATAATGACAACAGTTTAGAGTCTTGATTTTCCAGTTACAAACCGGTCAACTGTTTAGACTCTTAAAGCCGGTTATCTTCGACTTCTTAGCGACTACGATTTTGTGAAATACTACTAAACATGCGGTGGCAATGGCAAACTGTAGCAAAAATCTACTCAGTACTATTAGCTTTCAATACAATCACCACCTCCAACAAATACTCCTCCAACGCTACCTCCAACAACTCTTCCACCAACAACACTACCTCCAACTAATACTCCAACAGTAGTATCCCAACAATATCTCCATCAACAGGTGTAACTTCTGTAACCTCTTCGCCGAAGATTTTGAATACAGTAGATTATCCTCTGTGTAGTGACATTCTGTGCTCACGTGTAACTACGCAAAAATACCAAATAAAGCATGAATTCATATTGCTTTTTTTTTCTCAATGTAAAAAGATCAGCTGTCTTGAGTTCAATCAACCTAATGCTTTTATTCAACGCCCAACCAAAAAAAAGCACTTCCTATTCAGTACTCAACGGACAGGAGGATACAGGACACTACTTCGTCAAGAATACCTGTACAGGTTCTCTGTACCTCAAAACGATGTAAGCGTTGTAGTAAATGGTTTAAAAAACTACTAAAAAGGTGTCTGGAGTTCTTACCTATAAACAGCTATTAGATGCACTGTAATGCGTCTAGCCACCAGTTTAAGTTATTTGCAGTATCCACAGTGTCGCGCCAGAAGGATTTAGTTGTGCACAATGTACGGAGTTGTTAAAAAAAATCCCTCGTTCCCAAACGTGACGGCATGACAGCCACAGTAAGGAATATTCAATAAATACAACCTCCTCATACTCTTTAGCTCCGTCGTTCAGCTACTAACGCTCTTATGGTTAAAGACGTGCGTAACAAATAATAAACTGAAAAGAAAGCGGAAACTATCCAAAAACAAACGTCTCTTTATAGTTCTGCAAGGCTCAAGAGCTTTTTGAAGAAATTGTCGGTACAGCTCCTGATGACTATATGATGTGGTTCCATAGAGGTCAGAGCTTATTCGGACTCAAGAGGTAGGCCATTTATTCTCTAAAGTATCACGTGATTGATGTTTTTGGCGTTTAGTTACGAAGAAGCTATTGAATGTTTTCATCAAGCTCTCGCATTGAAGAAAGATCATTTAGAGTCAGCCAACGCGATTGGCACGTTGTTATACTTTTCTAGGCTATGTTTACTCTAAACCGCGTAACAAACTTTTTAGCTGTATCATACTGCCACACTGGAGATTATGAGAAGGCTATAAAGTACCTCCAAAAAACGACATTCTCAGTTGAAGTTTTTGTTTATTGTTTGTATCCTTATTCGTTGTAGCCAGTTTAATGTGACCTTAAAGCTGAACAAACGATTTACACCAGCAACAAAAGGAAGATTGGTAGCGCTTAAAGGCTTGGGTACGTATGGAATAATTAGCTTGCAGTTGCGTTTACTTTGTATGTAGTAAAACAAACCAAACACAAGGTGGAAAAAAACAAGAAACGCATACAAGAATTGGGTACACCAATCATTCCGAAACGTTGCTCTTCCGTAACATGGTGAATAGAAAAGAAGAAGCAAATGTATTTGAACATGCTAAAAAAAGCAGACGAGGGACCACAGGAAGAGCTAAAATCGCGTCTTGATTCGCTCATGAAAGTGTACTACCAATCAAACCAAAAACTTTTTTTTTTTCTTTATTCTTGTGCTCAAAGACTCACTATTTCTTTGCAGTGTTTTCGAAACCCCATTGGAGGCTGTGCGTTGTACGCTTATATATTTAATTTATTATTATATTTTTACATTGATGGCCAAAGAACCAAGAAAGGCCTACCTTCTTACTTGCTTTATTTAGGTAGTAACGAAAGAAAAGAAATTTATGAAGAGTATTTGGCAAAAATTGCTGATAAAAAAAAGGAGATTGAGCAAAAAACAAAAGAACTTGTTGAAAAGGCAAAGGAGTTATCAAGCAGACAATCACAAGACAGCGAAGAACAAAAATCAGCTGTCCAAGACTTAAAGTACAACAAACTTTTTTTTATCAGACTTAGAAAATCACGTGCTAAAGTCTTTCGCAGACAACTTCGTGATGAGCTTGAGTCTGAGAGGTTATCATTGAAGATGGAAAAAGAAGCTGTAAAAGCTGCTATGGCTGAGGAACAGCAATTACTTCAACAGCAGCAAGACGCTTTTAATGATAAGATGAAATCAATCCAAAAACAACTTGATGAAATCAACGTAAACTACTAAGTTTCTTCTTCTTCTCAAATCTTTCCTTATTATCTCCTGTACTTACCTATACTCTCTTTTGATAGTCTATGAGAGAAAGTTATAGAGAATCTGTAAGTGAAGAACAACAGCATAGCTACTCAAGGCTTCATGATACTTTGATTTTTGCTATTGAACAAGAAAATCACAAACTTGTTGAAAGGATAGTTCAAAACCACCCAGATATCATGTTAGAACGTGATATCAGAAATCAATCATCTCTACATATAGCAGCACAGTTAGGAAGCGTTGAGGTTTGTTACTAAACAAGAAGCGCTTAACAAGAGATAGCCCGAGCTTGAACTTACTTTCTTTGCTAGATTATAAATATTTTACTGTGGGCTGCTAAGACTGACTATGTGTACTCCGAGCTTAAAGATATGAATGGCCAAACTGCTTTAGACGTTGCTACAAAAAATGAACTTGATAAAGATACCTTGTTGTTGATGCGTGTACGCTTGGAAGCCGAGATTAAAGCTGCATCTAAAATCAATGCAGAATTCGCTTTTGTGGCAAAAGACTTAGGCACGAATTAGTTCATAATGTTAGTGTTTTAACTTGAATGTCTAGATGAGCAACTGCGAAAGCTTAAAGAGAAGATGCTCATAAAATATCAAGAAAAGGAAATGCCGTCAGTCCAAGTTAAACGTGTATCCTTCTTGTCAAGTTTTGTTTTAACATGTGGAAAGTTTGAGGAATTAAACCACCTTAATTTCTCAGATTCAAGAGCTACTGTTTCGATATAGAGATGCCTTGTATCCAATACTAAAGTATACAAAAGCATATGAAGGTCATGAAACAATAGTAGATGAGGGTGTAGGATATATGGAGTCTCTATCGTACATAGTTCAATATCCTTATTGTTTTCTAAACTTTTACCATTAGAATTAAGCTTGACAAAGCGAAATGTATGCGGAATATATCCACGCTGGACCATAAAATATCACAACACATAAAGAACAATATGGAGCCTTTTGAAACACTACGAACTTGTCTAGTAAGTATTCATGTATGAGTGGATAGTCACGTGAATAGCGTTTAAAATCATATTGTAATCACGTGATTCGCGTATTTTCTCATATGATTGTTTACATGTGAAGAGTTTGCACTTGTATTTATGGTCATCTTGGATTGTCTTGTTAGCTGACTTTTTATTTAGCATCCACAAGTTAAGCCTGATAGCCACGCACTTAAAGTTATAAATAAACATTTGGATTCACAAGTTCTAAGGGATATATGCGGTCACACAAATGTTACAGCAAGTTCTCTTAGTTCATTAAAAAAGAGAAAAAAAGCTTATAAAAATGCTGAAAAGAAACTTGAAGTAAGTACTTTCTGCCGCTAACTCCTTTCCTTTCACTTTTATGTTGATTCAAATATTTATTGATTCCTTTCTAGGATGTACTCACTGGATTCCGAAAAGAATCATTGTCTTTAGACGTACGTGGCGAGTTTTATAAAAGTTTTGTCGAGCTATTTTTTGTAATTTTTTATTTACAATCATTGTTTTATAACACCCGTGTAGTTACAAAAGCGTTTGTACGAGATAATTGAGTCCATATGTGATCATGTTCTTAGTATATCCGGTCTTAGCCCTCAAAGAATAGAAACAATTGCACAAATAGCGAAACAAAACCAATAACAAAAACAATAATAAAAGAAAAGCTTGTACAATAACAAAAAATAGTTTCGCCTTAATGATGTTTAGTTTGTTCACCTTCTTATGTGCTTTTCTACTCTTCAGAAGATCCATTTGCAAGATTATCGTATCTCTCATTACTACTCGTTTCTGTTCCGCGTACAACATTGCTTAGTCGCTGTTGCTCTTTGCGTCTTGCTTTAGACCACCTTCTGTTTCTTACCATCCAAAAAACCATGAATGAAACAATGACAGCCACAACAACAAATACCACAACAAATACGGAAGCTATTACTACTTCCTGAAGACCGCATGATGAATCATCAACAATGCTCAGAATTTGAAGGCTTTGACGCATATACTGCCCTTCAGGTGTCACTTTCTCACAATCCCTTTTATCTCGCCTAAAACAAGAAAATAATAAGAATAAAACAAAGTACTGCTGAGACGTTGCCACCTGTATAGAAAAATAGCATCATAAAACTTTGCTTTTCAAAAAGAAATGGGTCGTAGGGATGCTGAGATAATCGACTAAAAAAACTTTGAGGATTTCGTACACGTTGAGTTCAACATCATCGAATGTGGTGTTATCCCAACAGTTATAAGTTGCAACTTCAAAAGGTGTTGATGTATCGATAGCATTCACAACTAGTTTACCACCGAAACTAACACATCCTTGTACATCAATTGTACCCGCAACCTCGAGAACAGACGTCTCATTCAACTCTAAATTACCTAAAATAATAGCTGGTTAGTTTCAATGTATTAATAAATGGCGAGCTATTACATAAATTCACTGATTCTGTGCATTTAGATAGAAATTTTTTTACGTGTTGTTTTGACAAACAAGTGACAGCAGAGAGCTTTTGTTATTCATAGATTCTGGAAAAAATCCAAAAAAAAAGAGATCATACCTACTATAATTACAGGTACATTTGTGATCCAAACAGTAGGATTCACAATACTTCCTTGTACTACATATTGGCCATCAATACATATAGCATCTTGTGGTTGAACACCGGTGCAAGCTAGAGCTACAAAACAGAATTTTTTAGCATGAGAACTTGAGCGTTAAAAAGTTACCTGGCGCTTCTGATGGTGGTTCTGACGGTTCTAGTGATGGTTCTGTAGTAGGTGTATCTGAAGGTACACTTGGAATTGTTGTCGGTGCGTTTGTTGGAGCGTTTGTTGGAGCGGATGTTGGTGCCTGAGTAGGTGTGAACCGAAGCAATACAACAACATTTGAAAAAATAAATACCGGAGGAATTGTAGCTGCGTCTAATACAAGGGCGTTCATCTGTGGCCATGAATTCGATGTAGGTACAAGATCAAGATCAAATTCATATACCATACCTAAACAAGGGGTCAAAAATATCTTTGAAACAAGTTTTTTTGGAGGAAATGTTTAAACCAAAAAAAAGTTCAGAATAATGTTTTAGGAATATTGAAGTTTCTAACTAGTTCAAACGCATGTATGTAAATAATAATAGTTCTCTTACCGTCAACAAAGCTTATATAAATAAATCCAGCAGTTCCGTCAACTGCAATTCTTGCTGGAAATTTATCTATTCCAATCGAAACGTTTACAGACTCAAGCCAATTTGTTTCATTCTGTAAACGCTGTACACTAAACATGTCTTCAGAAAGTACGTATAACACATCATTGTTGTGATCATAACCCATGTCAATCACTAAGAGATGCGTCAGAAGGAGGTAAGAAAAGAACAAGATGTTTTAATTCGTCGAAAAAACAGCTTTTATTCAAAATCGAGTTTATCAATTCCAAGACCTTGTGTACATCCAAGGTCCATGTCAAGATATAAAATTAGGTTTGTTTTAAAAAATTAAGCCATTAGAAAGATGTAGGTTAAAGTACCAGTACTGCTAGAAATTGGAGAAATGTCAACATTGATGGGTATCGGATTTCTGGTTGCTAGTTCAGTCTTGAATATTCTTAAATCAGGATCTTGTAAAATAGTGTATATTGTATCTGTTACATCGCTGTACGTAAACGATGTGATATTAACAGTATCTCCAAAATTGGCAATTGCCTTGGAATCGTCAAGAGAGTTATTAAAATAATCAAACTCTGTCAGCTTATTTTTATCTGCATGAAATACACGGAATCCATTTACTAGGCAACAACAATAAGTCATACGTCTATAAAGATTTATATGAGCATGTAATCTTGCTCCTTAATGATTACAAAGAACTGAGTGGTCCAACAGCAAGAGACAGGAGGTAGTAGTATTGTACGTTCCAATTTCCGATAGAAAATAAAAAAAAATTTTCTTGGTTTCGAAATCAGAACGTTTTCGTTCTCTTTTATTCAAGAATTTCGTTGCGTACTTGC
Organism: Trichosphaerium sp. ATCC 40318; assembly: GCA_038496445.1. Lineage (NCBI taxonomy): Eukaryota > Discosea > Flabellinia > Trichosidae > Trichosphaerium > Trichosphaerium sp. ATCC 40318. The sequence continues at coordinate 43,892 of JALMLS010000195.1, forward strand.
TTTAGTTGTTCCCAAACCACTTTTAGAAGAGTTCATACCAGGTAAAATAATCTGTTCTTTGGAGAACAAGTCAAGCCTTTGAAAGATTTAGAGAAAACTAGAGAAAAAAAAATAGAAACGCTGTTGTGTTCTTATTTTAGGCTGCCACGTGATTTTAGATGAAAAAAGAGATACTCACTGGTAAATAACGTCTGTTGAAGCTTTTGAAATAATAATAGTCTTAGAATCTGGGTCAATAGCGATGAAATCCTCTGTTGTAAACGTATTGAAAGGCTGGGGGATTTGGGTTTCGTTTCCATCTTCTAATACCGTAATAAAAGCATTAGGGTCATTACTTGATCCCCACGCTACTATAGATGCGTCGCACTATGAAAAAGAAGCGTAAATCAACGGAGCTGGTAAAATATGTGTGTTTTCTTACGCCAACGATTATACATAGCAGAGTGACGCTAAGCGTGCGTACAAATGTCATTTGTTAATTGTGTTTCATACTTGAAAAATGTCACGTGAAGTACCTCGTGGTCTTATGTGGTCAAAGCAGAAGCATGCCGTCATTGATAAACCATTTTTACTTCTCTCTGTTCCAGCTTCAAGACGTTCATATTATTGTTGAAGGAGAAAGAAAACACTAATCACGTGAGTTCTTTGAACAGCCTTTGTGAACGTTTTCATGAATACAACTAGGTGTTCACAGCAAAAAAGTGCCGAAACAAATCTCGCTCTTTCTATATTCCCGTTTCCCTTAACGAACGGTACAGTGCTGAGATTGGTTGTAGGTTCAAGTATTTGACCGCCTCCGAGCAAAAACGGTTCGCAAGTTAGCACGTAATTCAGACGAACGGCAAGTTAGACTTTTTCAACTGATGACATTAAGGTTCGTTGCGTGTTAAGTACAGACGATGAATGTAGCGCGAGTAAGTAGCACCAAATAACGTAGTAAAGCATACGCACTCCCAAGAACGTAAAAAGGGCTGTTTGAATAAAGGCGGTAAACTTACAGAGAATTAACTCCAAATGGAAACAAAACGCAAAGTACTAGTTTAATGATCATGCCGTAGTCCCAATTAACGATTAAATAGACGAATACTACAAACTCGGGTCATTTCAACCTATTACAGCTTCCAACTGAGCTACAACTTGATATCATCGATCTAGACCACGAAGTGTACATAAAATGGCCTGTTTTATGTACACAAGCCGCGATGAATACAAGGTTTGATGACAACTTCGAAAAACACGGAAAATGGATTAAAAGGGGATATAAAAAATACTACTGTAGCACTTATGATCAATACTCAAATAGTTTATTTGGAGATTGGCCTTCTGAAGATGGAAATATTTTAAGAAAACAATGAGAAAACGTTTAGATTATATACCTAGAGGAGATAAGCCAGATAAAATGAGACATGCACAAATACAAGATATAATCGTTGAACATTGGAGACATGGTAAACTACATGGAGAGTTCAAGGGATGGCATGAACAAGGTAGTGTTGATGGTGTTCAAGTATTAGCAGAGCAAGGAAGCTATGTTGATGGTAAGCTTGATGGAGAGTACAAGTGCTGGAGTGATAAAGGCGTATTAGTTAAGAACTGTCACTTTGTTAATGGCATACTTGAAGGAGAGTTTCAACTTTGGAATCCAATCTATAGTACCAAGTGTATATCACAAAAAGGTACTTTTGTTGATGACAAGATTAACGGAATGTGTGAGGATTGGTATAGGGGTATAATAAGCCACCAATGTGTATATGTTAATGATAAACCTGAAGGAGAGTACAAGAGTTGGCACAAAGGTGAATTATTTGTACATGGCTACTATGTCAACGGTAGAAGTGCTGGAACATGGCAAAATTGGACAAATGGCCAAGTTTGTGATCAAATAAATTATGTAAATGGGAAAAGAGAAGGAGAGTACAAGAGTTGGTATGATAATGGCCAATTAAAAGAGCAATGTAATTATGTTGATGAAAAGATACACGGGAAACATGAGAAGTGGAATGAAAAAGGTCAGTTATGTGAAGAAAATTATTATGAAAAGGGTGCCACTAGAGGAACACATACAAGGTGGGTAGATGGTAAATTATATAAACAATGGAATCACATCAGTGACAAAGAAACAGAATTTAAGCAATGGCATGACAATGGACAATTAAGCGAGCAACTTACTTTTATTGATGAGATGCTAGAAGGAGAGTGCAAGAGTTGGTATGACAATGGCCAATTGCAGGAACATTCTGTTGTTGTACAAGGTATAATCAAACAAAAAAAAAAGTGGACTAAGGATGGTAAGGAAATTGAAGATAGCAATGAACAAAGTCAATAAATACCCTATTTGATGTTATTAAAACATAAAAGAAATCAAATTAGAGACTTTGAATAGTCAGGCGTCCAAACTAGCTTGAACCTGCTTGACAGTATGAAAATGAAATTGTTTAAAGCCATTTTGTTTACTAGATTCGTCCCATGATACTTAAGGACAGGGCTTGCCCTTTACGTTAAAACAAGCTCGGTCAGCCAAGGCCTCACAACCAAATTGTACTAAGTAGAATACGTATGTACATGTTTTATTTGTGTAAATACAGCATATAGTCATCGTCAGATGAACTATACAAAATTACAAATGGTCTGCCTTCTCTCTTTGATGTCTTAAGGAACGTTGCAACTAAACGAACTAACTCCTTATCACCTAAAACAAAAAAAAATCAGTAAACAACAAAAACGCCAACACTCGTGATAAGTGTGGAAAAAAAAAAAACCCTTTGATTGATATCACGTGTTCTTAATGTCGTACCACCACTTGAGATTCTAAAAGTAGCTGGGTTGTTCCTATCAATCTGGAATTTGAAAATAATTTCTTTAATCGCTTCAAACGAGAGACCAACACCACCAACCTACACAAAAAGTAAGAGACAAAAAAACAATGAACAGAACAAAAAATAAGCAAGAAGAGCGCACTAGAACTTTATCTTGACCAGTGACATTGAGAAGCTTAAGAGCAGGTGTAACAGTCATCCTGCAATTATAAGTGAATCTCTTTGCTTGCTTTGAAGATAAGTAATCTCTATCAAGAAGCTGAATATCCAAAATATCTTGAACACGTGCAAGCCTATCACCCACAGGTCTCGATAGTTTTTTAGGAGAAGATAAAACAGAACTCTCTTTAAGCAAATGAGAAACAAGCTCAGTCTTTAGAACAGTAATCTCATTCTTGCGACCAAGTGTTCGTATACGCACAGTACCATTTGCTTTAGTATAAGCTAAGATGAGAATAAGAAAAAAAAAACATTGAAGAAAGAAGCAGCGCACTTCTCGCTTGTAAAGTAATCAAGAAAGTGATTCCTGACTTTTTACAATAGTCATAAGCAGAAGAAAGAGATAAAGTATCATCATATAAATACTCAACCTACATTCCAAGTAAGAACAAGCACATTAATTAATTTAAAAAAATCGCAAAAAAATCAAAAAAACAAAACAAGACATCAATCACGTACCGTTAACTCGTTCTCCATTAATTTAAACGCAAGCTTAATACGATCTTCAAGCATTGTCTTTTCAACACTGTAAATGAATACTTGAACAGGAGAAGGCCTTTGCGTAGCAAACAACTAGACAGTATTTTTAGAAAAAATTCTCGAATAAATCACGTGATAATAAAAAATGAGTCAATACCTGTCTATGATGAAGAACAAGTTGTGTTATCTTATCCAATGCAATATTAACACCAACAGCGGAAATACGTGGCTTAGAATGACTCCTTTGAGGTCTCAACATGAAACTGCTAACCAAGTTTTCGTATGAACCTAACACGTTGTTAGACACAATTTCGATTGTCAAAACCTGTTAGGTATTCAATTCGCACCTCCAGCTGCTACAATTGTTTCGCCAGAGTCAACCTAAAAACACAATGAGAAGATCTTGTTCGTGAGTAGCCATAAACAAATGAGAACGTGAAAACTATTTCACAGTTTTGTTTGGTTTTTGGGTAGACGGAGCTCCCTTCGCTAAATTAGTTACCTTAGAAACAATAGCTTGGAACACCATGTCGTTATAATAACCACTATTATAGACCAGACTTATATCGAACTTAATCTAGACAAGAAAGAAATAAGAAACCGTCAGGGTAAAACTAATACCATAATTCTAAGAAACATACCAAAGGCACTATCCCAAACAACTCAGCAAAGTGATAAAACGCTTTTAGCTCAGTTATAGCCTCCTTTAGCTTTTGAGATTGTGGATTAAGTCGTTCAACTTTTGTTAGTAAAGCCTTTAAATCTCCTAAAGATTTTATAAGTAAAAAGTGTTTAAACATAAAAGCTTCATGCCTTGCAAGGTAATGACAGATCCCAAAAACTCGATAACCTTAGTATTAACACCAGATTTTTGAAGCTCTCGCTTTGTACTAGACCAAGGACTCTAAACAATATCGATAAGGAACACAAATGTTAAAATCTGTCAAATGAATTAACACCAAAAAAAGAAGCATGCCTGCCAAGTCTGTGCTATTAACTTTCGAATCTCATCTTGAGTCTCCATATCAAGGCTTAGGTACTCAAACACACCAATCAATAGCTTATAGTTATTGACCTGAATCATGGTATTAATAAATAGACAAAATAGACAAGATAAAGACATACCCTGAAGTACACAAGGCCAAGCTCAACATCGAATTGTTCCAAACACTGGATAAAATAAGTAAATAAAATAAACAAGCGTCATTACCTCTGCAGTGACCTTTATCACTTGTGATAAATGTACAAACTTATGAGCAGCGCTTCCTACAATATCAAAGTCGCATTCATAAAGTTCCCTGGGCTGACCCTGAACAGGATTTCGCCTAAAAGAATATAGTTAGCAAAGGTCGCATGCAAAAACACTTTGTCAAAATAATGTTCAAAGAACACACGAAGAGCTTGTAACCGTTGAAAATGCAAAAGAATAATTGTATTTCAACCTCTTTGAAATAGAGTAAGTACCTGTAAACTTTACCAAATTTGTAGCGGCATAAATGCTTGATCTTATTATGAGCGACCCACCTAGCAATGATAATTAATTACTGAGCTATGACGTATAATTTGTCTTAAATCACGTGCCTTGCAAATGGAAGTGTAAAATCATAAGGTAGCTGTACAACAATTCCATCATTATCAATTACCTTAACACTAGTAGGATGATCCCACACAGTCTATAACAGTAAGAATCTGAGGACAATATCTTCGTTAACATACCTTTGGAACGAATAGAGGTACATCAAAGCGAACAGCTCCATACTTCTTGAAAACCTTTGACATGGCGTCCATAACAGAAGTTCGCATAACAGACTGCGCTTTTTGTACACGAGGATGAACGGTCTATTTAGTTGTGGTTAGGTTCTGTTTACGTATAAACTATCAGCATGTATTACCTTGTTAACATCGTAAGTGTGATCCACTCGCTCTGCTTGGTCCAAGCTAAATAATCTAAACTAGCTTAGAAAAGCGGCATCACGTGCTCAAATAGTGTAACATACTTATCCATGAGTACTTTAAAGATAGTAGTTTTAGGAACAACAATACTCCTCAAAGCTTCCTTGAGTAGATCTTCTTCTATCTTTGTAGCTATCATATCCGATTCAAGCAAAGCATCGGTAGAAGGCCTATCTTCAGGATTCCACTGTAACAACCACCTAAAGGGAACATGTATAAGTGGCTTGCCACAATACAGATCGAATTCAAACACAAAGCGTACCTAACAAGGGTAACTATGGTCTTAGTGAACGGCTTGTCTTCTTGTTCATAATTTTCTGGGAATACAGGGGTAGGTTGTCTCAGGCCTTTTAGAACTTGTGCTCTTTCCATTCCAGTATTGAACTTTGTACACATTTCAAATAGAATAATACCCAAGCTGTATATATCCACTTTATGATCATAGTACTTATCCTTCTTATTACCCTTACCCATACCGTTCATTTGCTCTAGACTATAAGTCAGTATTCTTTCGTTTAAACACAACTGTAAACAATTGAAGTTAAACCTCGTTTGTACCTGGTGCAAGATAAAACGGTGTGCCAACACCAAGTGTATGACCACTCTCGTCCTTATAATTAATGTCTTTGATATCAATACCACCTGTGGTAGCTCCTTCTGATGTTGCTAACCCGAAATCACCAAGCTACAACAATCGTTAGACACATAATAAACTAAATTCTAAGTACAACCAAATAACATACCTTTACATTCTTGTCTTCGTCCAAGAAAATATTTTGAGGTGAAGTTAAGGCAAGATTAGAACGCTTGACTTAAAAAAAAAAAAAAAGCACTTGAAAGGATATTGATGGTTTTAAATCACGATGTATAACACCTTGAGAATGCACATGATTAAGACCTTCTACTATTTGTCTGAATAAACGCCATATTTCATCCTCAGATTCTATACAATCGTCTATAGCCTAAAAGCAAAGCATTTTAGTTAACAACAAATAACAAAAGAATAAATCTTACAGCACGTAGAGTCTTTGATGTACAATACTCCATCTGTATGTATAATATCCTTTCAGGTTGCTTTTCACGTAGAGAAGCCCGTCTCTTAGGCTTCTGTGCAGTGACTTCCTGATTCAAAAAAATAAGAAACTTGGCAATTTTTTTTTAATGCTGTTCGCTTACCTTATGGTCATCAAAGTCATTATCATGGAACCCAAAAGCATCTTCGAAATTCATATCACCAATACCGTCATTAAAGTTTCTGCTACCCTTGGCGCTAATAGTCATTGTTGATAGACTTTCAGCAAACCAATCATCGCTAGCATTACTATAGTTATTAGGAGCGCCAAACTCTATACCGACAGGTGTTGAATGAATGTCATCGTCAGATGATGTCTCACCGAACGAATTATCTACTCTGACATAAGAACAAACAAATAAGAAAGCAAATGGGTTGGCTTATCAAAGTGGATGATTACTTTGATGTGACAAACTAAGACAACAAATACAAAGGAAAACAAATACATACCAGTAGAGTCTTGATACGATGAAGAGGCAGTTCCAGGAGTATCACATTCTATCCAAGCTTGATAATAACGTACCTGAAAGTAAAAGAGAACTTAAGAATATGACAACAACTGCTTATTAAAGAAGTTCTTACAACATTGTGATGATGCAAACGTGCAAGCGTTTCAACTTCACGCCTTATTTTTCGCATGTACTGCTCATTGGTACTTCCAAATTTCACTTTTTTAATAGCGTATATACGTCCATCAAGAATATTACGAGCCTAAAAGGTAACGCCCTCATGTTAGCATTTGAAATAGAATACTCAATAACAAGTAACTTACCTTTACAACATACCCAAAACCTCCTTCACCGAGAGTTTGAAGCTCATCAAAATCATTCACGTATCTAGAATTAGTTTGCTGTACAGCCGATGCTGCTCCTGGTGGACCAAACAAAATCAAAGGACTCTCTGACTGCTGCCTTCCTTGCATCTAGAACGACTATTAATTGTGGTAAAAAACTGTTGGAATGTACTGGAGGTGGGGAAGAAGAATTCAGCCACTGGCTCACTGAGTTTGTAGCCATAGAATTAGTAGGACTAAGTGGAATACAAAGGGATGTATTTTGGACTAAAGCTACAGAACTTGTGACAAACGGCCGTGAGATAAGCTGCGAAGCAGTTGGACGATCTGATTCATCTCTAAAAAGATGGAATAAGCGACTGAATGTCATGAACTTTGGCTCCTACGCCTACGCACTTTGTCCTACATGCTTCTACAAAGGTCCTTCCTTCTTCTGATAGAGTTGATGGCACCTTATTTTGACCTGGGTACCCACCTGCCATCTCAACAATAGCACGGCCAAGTTGTTTTATGTCTCGCTTTTTAGGTGATCTAAAAAGTGGTTTAATATGATAAGATCATAATCGTCTGCAACATACGATGAACTTCCACCGCGTGCTGACATATAATACAGCATATTTTTATTATCAGCTCTGTTGTTAATCATATCTATGTAAGAGAATGTATAAGAGTTTTATGAACTTTTTTTTTTGGTATGTTATTGAGTTTACCTGCGATTTCAACACCTGCAGCCCAATCCGCTAGTTTTATTACGTCATTTTGAGATACAAGTATATTAGAAAGCTTGATATCATTATGAGCATATCCTTTGCTATGAAGGAATTGAATGGCTTGCAATAGTTGCCTATGTTATAAGTCAAAATCTTAACAAACAATACCGTCCCTTTAATACCTTGTGTATAACCTTATAATAGGCTCTTCTAAGCGTTTTTTCTTTCTTAATAATTCTTCAATGGACCCACCAGTAACATACCTGCAAAAAGAAATCAATATTAGTTATACAAGCGCACAAATAAACGTGGCAAAAAAAATCATTGTAAAATCAAAAAGCTGACAGATCTGCGTACTCTGAGAAAACATATAGCATATTTTCTTGATACTGTACGCCAATATAGCTAACTAAATTTTTATGCGATAGCGACCTTGCTTGTTCTATTATACGAATAATCGCATGAATCTAAAAGAAACAATTATTATTAATTTTTTGAATTAAAGCATGTTCTAGCATACCTCATCTTTTGGTGTTCTAGAAGTACCATCTGTGGAATCAACAACACGTAGTTCTTTCACTATAATAACTTTCCGCGTTTCGAGATTAATTGCCTATGTTTTTTTGTAAATGTCAGAAAAAAATAAGAATGTCATACTTTGTAAATTTTCCTTCCAGAGCTGCCTTCACCTAGATCTGCTGTTCGTTTCCATCGTATGAGTTTTGTCTTAGGTTTATGATATAAAACCTCTACTTCAGCATCATCGCTACTCATAGGCTCTACCTTATGCTGTGGAGCAAAAAACCCGTCACTTGTTGTACTTGCAGTTGAACGCAAAACTATCAGATAAGTTAATGTCTCAAAAACCAAATGATGCACTCACAATCTTCAGTACTACTTTTCATCATATGTAAATCAGTATCCAAAAGGTCTTCCCTTATATCTCGGTCATACTGTTAAACACTGTTAGTATCTCGAACGAGAAAAAGGCGAAAAAGTTGAAGAAGTTGACTCAAAAAAAAGCTTCGTGTAAATGACTACAGATGCGTGTCAAGTGTCAAAATTACAAGACCGCTGAGATTTTCTCATTAATTTTTTTTTGTAGGCGTAGTACAACCACAAATACTATTAAATAAATATAAACAGCTGTGATTGTATAATGCCATGACATAATATTAGCCTAAACCAGTACCTTCATTGTTTCCTCAAACCGTGTTTGTTTTCTGTCCATTTCACGTTTCAACTGCTCTTCAATCTGCTGATGCCTCCGTTCTTCCTCTTCTAGTTGCTACAAAATCGTGAGTATTAATAAATAGACAATTATGAAAAATAAATCGTAAACCAAAGCACGTGTCGCAACAATGATCCAAATTTAGGATTCGGAAAAAAAAAAGTAAAAAACCGCTTACCTTGGCCTCTTCAGCACGTTTTTTACGTTTTATCTCTTTTTCTCGTTTAACCATAATATCATGGAATGACTGTGGAGGTACATTACGCTCTTGTAAGTACTCCTCCACAATTTCAGTCATTTGATAAATCATAGGCTCTCCTACTAGTGTCCTTGCCTAAGAATCAATTAATTTTGGCCTTGTAATGGCGTAAAAAGGCGTTTAAAGATAGTTCGTTATTGACGGTTTTTTTTTTCTTCTTCGATGAGTTACAGCGATGAAAAAGGCGTATATGCGTTGATAATGATAGGTTTTTTGGGTTAAAAACGTCGTAGGGTGCAAAACAAGCGACTCTCCTAATTAGAAACATGACAAAAAAAACAGACTTACACGCTCTCTTAGTTCGAATGTAAGCTCTTTGACCTCAGCATCAGATAATCCTTTAAGCTTTTCTAAGTGAATTTCGGGCAATCGTTTGGGGTAGCCAGGGTGACATCTTTTATACCGCTTAGTAACATAGTAGTGAATACGTTGGTAGTCAGTTACCTCACAACTAACGCAAGAGAACAGAAATTCTTTTCTGGAATGCCAGGCTCTGGTTCAAGCACTATGCGTATCGATTTTACCTTTTTCTTCTTTGATGCCACCTCTTCTAGGCCTTCCTGGAGTAAAATTAATACAAAAGCAATAAAACATTGCATAGTTTAGCGCAAATACCCCAAATATTGCCTTTAGGCCTTCTATTTCAGATGAGACAGCATCTAAACTAACGTCTTCCATTGTTTTCGCTACTTTGAGCGAAATTAGAACACTATCAAACCCAGGGAGTACATGGAATAGTTAAATAGTTGTTTTATGGAATTGCTTTGTTTGTTTTTGATGACCAGCACCGTGGATGTCAAGTCGCTTTCGTTCCACGCGAAAACCATTTCAGCGCGAACAGCTACCACTGCGTGCTACGCAACCGTGCAATAAACAAGGCTATAAACGTCAAAAGCTTTAGCACGTGATGTATCAACGCTGTAGCTGTATTGGGAGTATTCAACAGGATTTAGTTGTCCATGCGTATTTTTCTTTGTTGGCAATTACAAACTAAAACAGTCAACAATCAACTTAAAATCGTTCTATAAGCCGTAAAATCAGCTAACAGACTCCTCTCCGAGCATTGACGTATAAGCTTAAACGCGCTTCAACAAACAAACTCCATATAACTTTGCGATAGCATTCCACATAGCGTAGCTACGCATGTTACCGTATGCTGCTTATATAGCAATATACGCCATCGTAATAATGATAGTGGGTGTTGTGGGACCGCTATTACCCTACGTAGTGCGCAGATTTGGTCCTACAAACAACAGTAAAGCGTCTATCTGGCTAATTCTGTCGCTTACGCTTAAATTCTCTGCTGGAGTTCTAATTAGTGGTGGTACAGTTCATATGGCTCGCGACAGCCTTTGTACGTTCTCGAAGAGTGTTTCATACTTTTTTACCGCAAAAACATCTTCGTAACTCTACCTAGCTACGTGGGTCGCGTACTCAAATTGCATGGGACCTTACAATACAAGTATGTCAGCGAAAACGTTTTAAAACCTTCAGTGAACTCCTCGCGTTACACGTTTATAGAACCAGCATGTACTGGCGTCAAAGAACTAACAGTCTCAAACACAACCTTATACATATGTCCAGGAGACTGTATGCCCTTCCCATGGTTAGTTTTTTCGACTAGAAAATGTAAACCAGATAACAACTAACTGGATGTAAAGGTGGCTATTCTCTCTAGGTAGTAGCCTAATAGTAGTTGCTATGTTAGAAGCTATATCAGGCCATGAGGATAAGAGTACGTTTTATAACTTGTACACCTATGTTATAGTCACAGACTGTTCCTATCTTGAGAGTGTTGTTACTTACACTTACAAAGTGTGATTGTTTTTTAGGTTTTTTCGAAATGGTTCACTACTATGAACAAACGCTTCATATAAATGAAGTAGCAAAGACTGATACTGTACAATCAAGTACTACTCCTGAACCTACTGTTAAGCCACCAAGCAGTAAAAAATCAATTATCTTGTTGCTTGCATTAATAGTGCACTCATTTATTGTTGGCTTGTCTCTCACTGGTAAGTCTACATCGGATAATATACAAAGATGGGGTATCTTTGCTGCTATACTAGCACACAAGGTAAGTGAAGAAATTTGTAGTAACACGTGCTGTGTTAACTGAAAAATAACAACAGGGTTTCGCTGGATATACTCTTGGCGTTTCGCTTGTCACAACAATGACAAAGTTATGGGTATGTGCTTACATGAGACCTTATTATAGAATTAATTTTGGTAATGCTATATTAGTATTGGGGTATAGTGATGACATTAGCGTTTGCTATAAGCACTCCATCAGGTAAACTTTTTTTTCTTTTGAATTCAAGTTTGTTTTGGAGGAATCTAATGTTTTGATTCGTAATGTTCTCTTGTAGGTGTTATTGTTGGTAGTACCTTAATTAATACATTGAGTGGACCATTACAACAGATTTTACAAGGTCTGTTCCTTGCTTTGGCAGCAGGGACATTTGTTTATATTGGACTTGTTGAAATGCTTCTTGTTGATACTTTTGAACAACTCAAATTTAATGGAGTTAGAGGTTGGATCAGTAAAAGTTTGCATGTTTTGTCAGCGTTTTGCGGATTTGGTTTAATGTCCGCACTATCACTATGGGTATAAAAATATGTACAAATAAAAATAATTTTAAACCCCGAGTTAACAACATCCACGCTAATTCCTTAACTTCTCCTTTTCTCGTAATACCGATTTTCTTGTCAAACAAACTCTTCAAATTGTCACTTTGTAAAACAATCACCATAGCATGATAGAGGAGTTAAAGGACTTATATTTTGCTCAACAATCAAAATAATTTTGGTAGAAAGCAGTAACTTTACATTGTCTAGGTAATGAACACTATTACAACAAACATTATATCCATTCCCAACGAGGTTGAAATACCTTGAGTTAGGTGAGAAGACTACTATCAATTTTTCAGTACCATGTATGCATGCTTGTTTCCAAGGGACGCAGAGTATACTAGCCCTTTTCTTCTTTTTGTGAATTCTTCCTTTGTTATAAAGCCTTCATTAAGCAACTGAGTTAAATTGTGCATTTCTTTTTTAATGTCACCAATATCAGTAATTAAAATGGGACTGACACTAGAAATAGGTAAGCTGAGAGCTTGGCTACGTCAGTTTTGTTTTTTGAAACGGCGTGAAAAGCTGCGTGAAATTTCATAATTTAACGGGTGTGATCAGTTGCGAAGCTATTGTCAAGAGCTAGCAGCACCTCTACCCCCTTTGGCGGCCCTATGAAAAAATAAATACCTCGATACACTTTCGGTATAATCACGTGATTCTGTACTAATACTATCAGTTAATTATTCAGCTATTTTGCGTACCTGTTGATATAGGTTGTATCTTGTGCCGATTCAATTGGCTCTAGCGTAGAAGTTAATTCTGGTGCGTTAGGATTTCTTTTAACTTCAGCGTCTGTGCGCTGCATTGAGCGATGAGCTAATACATGAATAGCACAATTTAAACTCGTTTGCATACGAGCTGGCTTTAATCCAGCTTTTCCTCTACCAAATAACCGCATTGTAGTAGTTACTGGAGGTAAGCTGTCAGCATATTAACTTTTAGTTTGAGATTGTTAATTGTAAAGTCTTGAGCTTTCTGCTCTGGTAAAAATATGCACTTCACCGTTTTCTAATTTGGTAAACACGTGCTCTTCTTAGTATATAAAATACAACAACATGTTTCAGTTACTTTTAGTTTGTCTCTTAATTTCAATAGTACATTCGTCGGCCCAAGACGTATGTGCGTCTGCAGGCACGTGAAACCAATAAATCAATTAAGCACCTCTTATTCTCGCTGTGCCTAACCTTGTACGCTTATACTTATGCATACGAGTTTATAGGGAATTGTATCCTCAACAGTTGCCCAAATTTATCAGACGCATACGCTTGTGCCAATGCTGGAGATGGACAAGAGTGTTTTTTCTGTTGTCAACCTTTTTTGGGCACGTTTAGGATTTGAGTTCAAATTAACACCAATAGGCACATCTAAACTGTGCAGATGCAGTAATCGCATAGGCAATACTTGTGAGGCTACGTTTCAGCTGCAGAACCCCTCAGCGTGTCAAAATTTCAGAGCTTCCGCAGGTATGATTTTAAACATACAAATACAATGACGTTTTTAGTACCACACATCCAACAGTTGCCCAGAAGTATCAGATGGAGATGCTTGCGCCAACGCTGGAGATGGACAAGAATGTTTTTTCTGTTGTCAACCTTTCTTGGGTACCTTTCGGACAATGTTTTGCGCTCTAATTAACACCAATAGGCACTTCTAAACTGTGCAGATGCAGTAATCGCATAGGCAATACTTGTGAGGCTACGTTTCAGCTGCAGAACCCCTCAGCGTGTCAAGACTTCAGATGCGGCAATGATACAGCTCCTCCACCTGCACCGACCATGCCCGTTGCACCTTCAAAAGATCCCTGTGCTTCTGCAGGTATGATTTTAAACTTACAAATTTTCGTCCTTTGACAATGACTTTTCTTTGTTTTTAAGTACCACGTTTTGTACATTTATTTATTGGTTTTTTTTAGGAAATTGTGAAGCCAACAGTTGCCCAGAAGTATCAGATGGAGATGCTTGCGCCAACGCTGGAGATGGACAAGAATGTTTTTTCTGTTGTCAACCTTTCTTGGGTACCTTTCGGACAATGTTTTGCGCTCTAGTTAACACCAATAGGCACTTCTAAACTGTGCAGATGCACTAATCGCATAGGCAATACTTGTGAGGCTGTGTTTCAGGCACAGAACCCCTCAGCGTGTCAAGATTTTAGATGTAAAAATGATACAGCTTCCCCAACCACATCTCCAATCGTACCCATAGGCGTTACGGTGGCCCCAAATACATCAAAGGCAGTCTTAAAACAAAGTATTGTGTACAATCACCTGGCTCTCCTTTCAGTCACCATTGCATTGCTAAAGTGGTTGTAGATTGTTTCTTAATAAAACTCATAAACGATAACAAAGTACTGCTATTTTTGTGCTTTACGAAAAAGTATCTTTGTTTTCTAGACAAATTCTACCAAAAAGTTTCAACCAGTAGGTGTAAAGTGTGAATCGAGAGTCATTGTTATATTAAATTCAATAACTAAGATAAGCAAACCAGCAAAGACTTCGTAAATGACAGACCGTTTACAATATCCACCAGTTTCATATCTTAATTGTTGCGAAAACGTAACATCTTATCCACCCAAACTATTCACTGAAAATCTATATTTACTGATCTTGTATCCCAGATGTAGTTAGTTTAGACTAACGACGTTATAAACCCAGGACCACTTTACAACGTGACCGGTCAAGCACAAAAAATAAAACAACTTTAGTATAAAAGGGAAATAACTTCTTTATTTCTTATGCTGTACAAGCGCAATCTCCGTTATTTGGGAGAATGACATTAGCGCTAGCGCTATCTCCATCAATGAAAGCAGAACCATTGTAGCAAAAGTGAAACCCGTTGTAGACGTAGAATCTTGTGAATCTCCAACCGTCGTTGCTAAAGTTCTTGACTTCAAGACCAGAGAAAGTTTTCAATGAATCTTTAACAGGCGCAGTCATAAAGAAGTGGTCGACAGCACCGGTTTTAAAGTCATCGACACGAGTGTCATCAATGTTAGCACTCCAATCTGAGGTTGTATTGTCAGAATAGACATATCTGTATCGAATTTGACCGTCCGTTTTATCATGTGCACCGGTACCGGTTTCTGTCATGATAAAAGTATCTTCTGTGGTTACTACCTCTTTTTTTAGTGTATCACCTGAAGCACCTCCTGTAATTAAGGTACAGTCGTTCATCATGAACAAGTTACAGACAGAATTGTAGTAACTTGTGTAGAAGTTACATCTTGTGTCATCAGTGCACATTTGCTCGCATTCTGCTTTTGTGACAGAGGTATCGCTAGGGAAAGTACATTCTCCAGAACCTCCTACCCAGTCACAGTTGGTTACTGTTGAACCTGCGTAATAGCCATTACAGTAAACAAACTGTCCTGCGTGCATGTCTTTACGACATCCTTGGCATGTTTGGGTTGAAGCTGTTGAAAGTGGCGTGTATGTTACTGATGCAACAACAACAGATACAAGGGAAAGGAGAATAATGAGTTGTTGTGTCATAGTTAGGTAAGTGACAATTATGGACCCTTTTTTAGAAGTCGTTTTTTCGGGTTTTTTCTCAGTGTTTGTTTCTATTTTGTTCATTTTCCGTGCAATGAAAGAGCATGCAACGGTTTTTAAATAGGGTTTGTATTTGTGTATATGTGTTCTTGTAAAAACACAAAGAGATTTATTGTTAATCAAATTCACTGATCGTTTTGCAACATTATCAATATCTCATGACTGACCTGTAGATGCTTGTTACGCTTAGAATAGGCGATAGTAAATTTATTAGGCTGTTTGCCTAGTGTAGTATAAAACAAATCCCATACACGAATGTGTTGATAGCCTGTTTACTCCTGCACGTCGCTAAATAGATTGTAACGGATGAAATATAAGTATTTGAGCGCTGTGGATACAAGTAACTGGAGTTAACTTGGTAAGTTCACGACACGTTGCAAGGTAAGGCAGAGGTACTGCCTGTTTCTAAGGCAACGGAAATTTATTCCGTTAGTGTAAAAAGGCTTATCAAAAACCTCTGCGCTAAACACAATTTATTTTGGCAAGTTAAAAGCCGTAGTTTTACGAATTTACAGCCATGTGATAGCGTTGAGCTATACCTACGTTTTGTACATGTTCCACAGTATTGTGTCTACTATTAGCCGTAATATAAAGTTGCTAGCTTACATTTGTGAATTGCAAGTATTATCTTTGTTGCCACGTTGTAGCGGAGAGGCAATCCAGCACAGTACCAATGTTAAGCAAATTTCAATGGATGTACACAATAAATATTTGTCTCACATTTTAGGCTACTCCAATGAAGTTCAAATTTCTACATTGATTTAATTAACAACAATCAAAACTTAGTAGGGCAATTCTATCGTTTAGCGGGATGCATTGAGTCGCTAGAGGCCGAAACAATAATCACGTTCCGCCTGTTGTGAATCTGGCCTGTAGTATATTGCTTTGAGTGGTACACTGCCTTTGACAAGTAGAATGTTAGGAAGTTGTGGTACTACGATTGTAGGCAGCATCGCTTTTGAGACAGCTTCGAAAATTACGAAATTTGTGTTTTTTTATATTTACGTGATTTCGAGAATCTTTGAGACGTTTTTAATCACCTCAGACCGTCTTTGCTATTTTGAACGTGTAGCTAGTATTCTATTATTATAGCCAGAAAAATCTTTTTGCAATTCGTTCTTGTTGTGCCGAGAAAAAGTACCGACAGTCAAAGCAATTTTTGAAAAAACACTTTTTAAATATTTCGCATTTCTGAAACTGTCCCAAAAGCGACAAGTACGCTGGGGTTAAGATTTCTACTGGAGTACTTCTGTGATGGCCAGGTATTGGACTGTTGACGAGGTGTGCGGATGGCTTGAAAGCGTGGGTCTTGGTGACATCTCAAATGACGCAAAGTACGTTTATTACAATCAACATGAACTAAAACGTGATAAGGAGGCTTGAATTAAACGGAAAACAGCTGATGGCGTTAACGATTGCCAAAACAAGTGAAACAATGTCCATCAGCCCTGGTACGCTCTAAAAACGCGTAACAAGGTGCTTTTGTTAACGTTCAAGAAGATTTACAAGAATCTCTTTTCCTTGAGATCTCCAAACTACGGAATATCCTCTATTCAAAGCAAACACTTGTCTTTACATTAAAACCTGTGCGTGTTGTTAAAATTGTTTCGAGATAATTTTTTTTCGAGTGTTCCTTTCTGCGCTATTGGTTGGTTTCCACTAATTTCTGAATAGGAAAAAATCATAGGTGCCAAGACATCTTCAATAACACATGATAAAAAATGTCTTCCGGAAGAGAAACACCCAATTTCATCATACACAGATGAAGGTGAAGAATCATTGTCAAATGAAGCACTACCGTCTAAGAGAAGGCAAAATGTTTTCCCAAGCTCAAACACATCATCATGTGTATGTCATCTGCATTCCGTTGAGTAAATACTTACTTGTGTTCACAAGGTAAATGACAAAGTACCATTGGAAGTGATTATCCACATATTAAGCTGTCTAACAATTTATGATCACAAGGCATGTAAATTAACATGCCAATACTGGCTTGAGATATGCCAAAGATACCTCTTTAGAAGTGTCACTATTTCAGGTATTACGTTTTTTAACCCCTTCAAGTACCTTACCTTATTTATAATAATACAGACGAATGTCCTATTGAATCAGTTACAAGCAAACAATCCATTACTTCCTTAATTATCACACACAATAATGACTTGGAGAAATTGAAAAAGATGGCAGGAGACTTTATTAACCTTCAATCTCTGGTATGCTTTTTGAATGTAGCTATTTGTTATAATACTCTTCTAATGAACAAGTGTAGACAACCAAAGCCTCAAGCAAAATTGTACTAGAAAAAAGCAGCCTGTTCAATTTCTCTTTGAAGGAGTCGTGGGAATGGTTTGGTGAGGTAATGGCCAAGTGTCCTATAACATACCTTAAGATCTTGGATAATTTTACCTGTGATAAGATTCTTAAATGTGGGGACAGGCAACTACAACGTTTGAAGTGCTTGGTGTACACAACTAACAATGAAAATTGGGATGTGTTCAGCAATTTACTAAATCAGTACTTTACATGTTTTATTTTTACAATTCTAACGTCCTAATTAAAGGTTGGTTCACTTGGAGATAAATACCAAAGATATGCCAATCCACCAAAAATCAATGCTTGCTTCATTCCAAAAAATGTCAAACCTAAAGACACTTCAATTTTACTTGAATAACAGGGCTAGAGGTGGTTACAAATTGATTCTACCACAAGTAACGTAAGTATATTCTTGGTTCACCCTTCACTCTAGTCTAAAGAATATTTAGAGCATTGAAGATTTCTGCTTGTGATCAAGCCATAATAGCACAGTTTACAGTACCTAATCTGACTGTACTCTCACTTTATAAAATTCGCAGTGATGCCTTGGTACAGGTGTGTTACTTTTACCCCACCATGGCGTAACATCTAATACTGTTGTATCTCTAGGCATTTCCTGAGATCATTAACAAACTTAAAATATTGCAAGTAATACAAAGTCAACTACCAGAATGTATTGAATCGAATACACTTCAGATTTTTGACTGTGACTACTGTCCAGAGCTTGTACGCCACTACAAAGTCATACTGTTGTCTTCATACTTTAATAACTTTTACACAGAAAAGGCTCTATGCGCCACACCTTAAACAAGTGTGTTTAAAGCATAAATTGCAAGTGTACTATCCAGAGCTTGAAATTGGTTCACTTACACCTTGTGGCTATACAAAGATTCGGTGGGGCGGAAGATACTATCCAAAAGATCCCAAAGAATTACTTACTTCATCTCTGAAAGTACTGCACTTGAAGTCACTAGTGTATGATGATGCACCCATTAGTGTTCTGTCATTGTCATCATTGGAAGTTATTTCATTACAAGATGGAGATGGCATTTATAATATCAAGAACTTCCCAACATTAAAGTACCTTACTTTTGGCGGTTGTCCACTCAATGCTTGGAAGATATCTCATGATAAACTTGAGTACATTGAGAAAAAGAAAAAAGCTGACTCTGAAGATGCTCACTGCCCAAACTTAACTTTTATAGATTGTCCTTTACTGGTATGTTAAACTCCTTTTATAAGTCTAATGGAAGCTATTTAGAAAGAGCTATATATTGAAAAATCTGTATTTCCCGGCTTTTCACAGAGAACAAGAAATATAAGACATCTTGAGATCAAAAACATTTCTCACTTCAATTGCCGAGCAATCAAAAAAATGATGAAGCTTGAAACACTCATCATTGAAAGTGTTGATTGTGGTCATGAATTATACATTTCCAGTACAAGTCTCAAAACATTGAGTATGTAATTATTTCAATATTATTGTTACTGACTTACACAACTTGTAGAGGTAAGATACTGTGACGCAGTGCATGTTGAGTTGAAAACACCTCTGTTATGCTTTCTATCTTTGACTAATTTAAACAATATTGAAACTATCACTTGGGGTAGTAAACCAATGTGTAATCTCAAGACAATATTGGTTGATTATACATATCTTGATGATCGATCATTTGAAGGACCTTTTGATAACTTCCCGTTCCCTTCTTTATTGTTTTTGAGTCTATATTGCACAGCCACAACATCAGTGACATTGTCCAAGATTGAAAAGAATTGTCCTCATATCAAAATGGTACAGTCGTAGTACACTGCTTATTTCACTCACAATACTTACAGATAAATTATTATCATTACAGTAGTACCAAAATGGATAAAGAAATTGAAGCAATCATCACACAGATAACAGGACAGAGGATATACCACGTGGCATCTAAAGACAAACCAAAAGCACCAATAGATCAACCATTATGCAAGAAAGCACAAGAGTATATGAAGATGTTGGACACCAACACTTGGACGCCATTTACACCTTTTAAAGAAAAAGAAATGGAGTATCAAGAATTTGACTTTGTAGAATAGGTGGCCTCTTTTGTTGTGTAGAATAAAGCACTGAATTATATTAACAGCTGGTTATGCTTAAAAACAAGCAAATGAATATGACTTCTTTGTTAGTGAACTTTATGTTGTTTACATGTGAGTACAGAAACTAGAGCACAAAGAATTTACATCAGACAACTATTACCGCTCAATATAACTTGCTCACAAAACAGTTTTTGCAGTTATCTCAGTAGAAAGAAATGTTGTTGTGGCACGCAAATTTGATGCTGTTAAGTGCTCCAACGATACTTTTCCCACTTTTTTCTGAAATTGAGGCAATTGTAAGTCTCTGTCAGTCGACCCCAACAATTAACTCAACTTGGAAAGTCAGTTGTTTAACATCACTTTATTTGGACTAGGTTTCATGTTACCAAACATGCTAGACTACTGGCTTGGCATCTTGTAATGTAAACATTATTGGTACTCCGAAGCAATTACCATTTACCAGTTTTAAAAAGGAACGGATGCGCATTTGGATCTCATCCAATTTTGGCGCAGCCGTAATCAATAGCTTGATTATAACCAAGTTACTGCATAGTCTAGCATTTATCTGACAAATGTGGGTTTTATTTGTGAGAAGCTGTTTGTTTACAACAATGATTTAGACATTTTCATCAATTATATTACCCTTATACCAGTATTGTTCAAGCCATGAAGGACGATCTATGTCATAGTACTTATGGAGAACTCTCTCAGCAGAAAGAAGTGATCCTTCAGCCCAACCTGTACAGAAGAGTTAAATCACGTGTTTGATAGAGTGGTAAGTTTGTGTACCTGGATAAGCAGATATGTCGCAGTTAACAATGAAAAGATCAGATGAACTTATAGGATGTATTGCATTATCTAACCACTGACCAGCTGGTACATCACTAGGTAGTACTTCAATAGCATGAGGTCCATACCAATCAGATGTAGCCCAATTAGCATAAACAGCAACTGTTGGTTTTGACTAGAATAATTCTTAGAAACCAACATTCATAGTAACATTTCAAGTGTTCGTACAATAGTTCTACGTTCTTCTTCCGTAGTGAAAACTGCGGTACTTTTCAATACATTCTCATGAACCATATCTAAGAATAGCTTCTTTTGAACGTTGTCTGGGCGTATTACATTCAACATTGACGGCTCTCTGTAGCCCTGAGTCAATGGTTAGTATCAAACAATACCAATTTTCTTACAAGTGTCCCGTCAAGTGGAATAACACGTTTCTCAGTACCACCAAGTCGATAACTAGCTAGTAACCATCCGCTACAGTTCTTTCCTTGTGCATCACATGTCCCTTTACCATCGTAAAGTCTAGTCTCACCAAGAAAATCTACCGTTCAATTAGTACTTGTGCCGTTGTTTGTGTTACAATTTTTAGTAGACAGTACCATCTGTAAATATATCGCCGGAGAACTTTCCCTTGTTGAGCCAGAAAGCGTCCTCGTAGAAAGCATATATTTTTGAACCCAATACTTGATTTTGTACTGATTGCAGAGCCCTTTGTCCAATGCTATTGATTCCTATTTGTACAGTGAGTTTTCACACTGACATCAATAATGGTACATTACCTGCATTGTATAAATGACTTCTTGGGTCTAGTCTTGATAAAGCGTGTTTATTCATGTTAAGAATAAGACGCTTAGCTTTCACAACCTAACACACGTGTTAGGTTGACACCGGAAAAACGAGTGAAAACAGAATTTCTAAATCTGGTTTACCCTTCCGTTTTTGAAATGGATTCTAAAGTAGTTTCTCCTCTTGAAGAAAGCGATCATATCATGATTATAAAACAAGTGTCCGCCAGCATCTTCATATTTGTCTTTCATTCTATTGACCCACGTTAAGAATCCTGGACGCCCTTCTTCATCAATAACTGCTCTTTCGCTTGCAACGTTACCAACAGAATTCGCAGCACTCTACATCAATATGTTAGGTATTGCTACTTTTAATAACAAGACTAGAACCATGAACACTTACTCTGACATCAAACAGTGCGTTGTAGTACATTGGCTCTGCAAACAATGAATTACCAAGATCGCCATTACCGTTTATAACATCAGCAAGAGCACGTGCTTCAGCTGACATTCTTTCACCAATAAAGGTGTTAGCATCAATACTATTACCATCTACGTAGATATATCAGCAACCTCCAGCAGTCACTTGGGAAATAAAAGAAGAAAACAAGAAAGGAATAAAGTAACTCAGGTTAGGAGTTAAGCTGGGTTTTTTGCTACAAGCTTACCTATCCTTACACCTCCAGGAAGTTGGATACCAGCAGCTCTCATGGCAGCTAGAGTATCTGAGTATGCAGTCCATCGTACTTTAGGATCAGGGTCTGTAAGTAAGGGTATATTTGCGTCTATTTGAGGGTACGCTGAAGCTATTATTTCAAATCCTATTAAGGGTTCTGCGTTTGGCAAGCCTTGTAGTTTTTTAGCAATGTTGAAGTTTTTTGGAAGTTTTTGTTGGGTGTTACCCAACTTTTTTATCATATCACGTGTGCTCGTAATAATTTTTTTTTAGTTAGTTTTGGGTACCTTGTCCATATTTTTCAGAATCACGAAGGAAATAAGGAACCTTGGATGAGTTTGAGAATAAATCATCAGCAGATATTTCGTGGTTCCTATTTTGTTTTATCAGTAATTTCAAGAAAACCCAAGACAACTTTTTGCCTCTAGAATAAAAACAATAGCTATAGACTGATTACGCTAATCTATAGATAATTTATGGCAATGATGGAAACTAAAGAGGAAAAGTTTAAAATGAATAGGTGTTGAAAATAAGAATATCTATATCAGCTTCCTCTCACCTCAGAACAAAATATGCGTCACCACCGGGACAATCTCCTGGATCACGTGGCCCGTTTAGTTCAAAATCAACGTTTGAGGTCTGGTAGCATCTTGTAGGAACCTCAAAAACGTCTTCAACAAGTGCTCTAGATAAAAATTACTACAAAGAGTTTTTTGGTTTAAAGTAGTCCATGCTGCAGACTTTCTTTTATACGTACGTTGTCATAATATGCCTATGTGTACGGTATCTGTAAGCACCTAGCTCAAGAACAAATTCTTTAGAGATTTCTGGAACTTCATCATGACCTACAGGTCGTATACGCCCACCAATGCGATCTAACCCTTCAAAAATGGCAACACGGCCTGGTTTGCATCCGTTCTTAAATTCACCCGTTAACAACCGCCACCCAGAGTAAATACCTCCGGGACCTCCACCAATGATAACAGTATCGTAGAAGCGCCTAGAGGGGTAGTAGGGTTAAACAATCTGATAAGAGATAATTAAAAACCTTGGTATTCTCCGCGAAGATGATACTAGACACGTGTAGCTGCAAGTTAAAAGTAATAAGTAAATTGTAACGCTCGCTTGCATTGCTTTAAAGGGTATACGTTTGTAGTAAATATGTTTATAACTCACATAATCATTGCGAGGTAAATGTGATTGTTTATATGAAAATATATCATTTTTAAGTGCTCTTTCTTTTTTTGCGTATTGTCACGTGATAGAATTTTTGCAGTATTTTAAAATGAATGAAATAAATCTACAAATCATATTAAACCTTGTAAAGGGGTTCGGAGTTCGAACGCGTTTATTGTACTTGCCGAAAATTACAAAATTGTCATTGAGAAACGATATCTAGCATTTGCATCTTTTTCTACGAAAGGATACCACATTGGATAGTTTGTACCCCATATATTATCCTCAAGTACGAAGTGAATACCACCTGATAAAGTAGGAGGGTTCACAACTGGAGTAGGGAAAGCACCTTGAAAGAAGCAAATTAACGAATAAAGTACTTTCGTAATTATCTACTAGGATAAGGTTATCTTCAGTGAACGTACTTAGTAAGCCTATTGAAACTAAAGGTGCGTCTGTTGATTCAAATTTAAGTCCTAGTTTATCTGTTTTGACCGTAACGCCAGACCATTGAGCGTGTAGATGCTGTGAAGCGTTTTTTACAACGTTTTCTAATGAGGTTTGGTGTTAACAAAGATTCCGTGTTGAGAGTTCCTCCTTACCAGCATTAACTTCGCTGAGAAGTTTACCGACAAAGACCTTCTCTGATTTATCAACAACCGGGTCGAAAGAGAAGAATAAACCTTCACCCATACGACAAGATGTTTTTTGAAACCTACAAACATTAAGTAAGGAATCCATTGTGAAAACATTTTTTCTTCAAAAAGGAAATTAAGTACCAATCTAGTGACCAACTAATCTCGTTTTCACTCACTTCAACTGTCGACCATAATGTCGCAGGACTTCCGTAACTATAGTATCGTTAGATACACAAACACATGCAACATCTACTTACTAGGTAACTGCATCATGTGGCATGATCATAGGAACTAAAAACTCGCATGATGATTGTGTTTGTCTGAGGTAAATCTCGGATGTTGAAGGAGACACAGTTTGATGTTTTGGGTTTCCTGCATCCATCCCTGGTTTACCGTAATCAAGGTATGCCCAGGTACACGTGGTATGAAAATCGCAGTTGATATATCCACTGAGGAAATCAGTAAAATCCTGAGTGGTGTATCCTTGATAAGCGAAAGAACCAAGAGTGTTTGATTGTGAAGCAATTTCGATGTTGGCGTTTTTTGAATCAACCAAATGAGACATTGCTTGGTTTACGGTTAGTTTGTCCTTATTTGTATTACATAGTTGCTGTACGTACCTCCTTGTTCGTTGAAACCAACACTGAATCGGTTATTACCACAAGTATAAGTCTTGCCTACAAAATCGGATATCTTTGTGAATCCAATTGTTGAAGGTACACTTGCTTCGAGCTCAGAGAATGATCGCTTGATCTTGCTCGCAAGTGGATGATCTCCCAAAACCTTATTAAACAAAGCATTAGTACAGAAAGTACACACCCACAGACATTCAAAGAAATGGCCTTTGGATGATTCTTTTTTTTCATTGAAAAATAAAAACGTACTTCAATACCCTTGTATATATATTCACGCTGCTCAACCCAACCTATTTGTAGATAAATAATGATACACAGTACCAAAGAAAAGGTTATTTTTAACTTCTGGGTGGTGCGTACTCTCAACTATGAGTTTGAAGTTTGGTTTAGTTAAGTTGCCGTGTAAGTCCTGGACAGACCACGTGGTGCTAAAGTATAATTTAAACAATAATTATCACTTCCGACAAGCAAATAGTTTAATCGTACGTGTCACGAAGGAACGTCTTCACATCCATACCCCATGTATGCTACATAATTTAAACAATGTTCTTTGTTTTAGGTAAAACTGCCATTGAGAAAGGAGGGTTGAAAAAGTTGCAATCAAAAACCAAATTAAACTTACCTCAGAACATTTGATAAGTAGTCTCATAAAGTTGTAGAACCTCTTGTCACTATAGTCACATTGTTTCGATGCTATGCATGTTTCAATTTCCCGTTCAGCAGCTCTGAACTGAGCAGTCTTAAGAGGATCAGAACCAACTAAAGAAAAACACTTTAGAACTTCAATTTAAAACAAAAGAAAAGGTCTTCTTCGTACTGCCGTGAATCCATGTGTCTGCTATTTCTGTTGTAACAACAGGCAATAAATGAGTTGCACTCTTAAGCTCATTGACAAACTCTGTAAACGTTGACGCTTTGATTGTAGCATTTGGAAACTCTTGTTCAAGAGTGGTATAAACATCCAATACTTCCTTTGTATTTATAGCCGGACCACTATTATCACCTCTCCAAGAAAGAGCGAGAGCATGATCGAAGCCATCAAAGTATACGCAATCCTTTAACGTGATACCGCCATAACCGCCAGGATGCCACATTGCTATAATCTCTTGTTCTGCACTTGGCGGATTCCACATAAACACCTACAAGAGTTGGTTAACACTTCCTTTTTTTACTGCACGTGTTTGATACCTTTGGTACTACCGGTGGTGCAGCAGCTCCATTACATCCTACAGATACAGCATCAACGCCTACGGTCTTTAAAATCTAGATACATCAGTTAGAAGCGTAAATAACGAGTCGTTTAAGGTACGTCTATTGATCCAGCCGTTACTCCTGGAACATCTCTTTGCGATATCACTGTACTCCTTGGTATGCCAAACATATCATCCTGTGGTAAAGTAATAAGAAATAAGGCGTACTTTAGAACGTACCAAGTCATGAACTAGCTTCACACCAAACTTTAACATCTCGGGAGAAAGAACAGATAATTCTCCGTTGAAAGGAAAAGCGTGGTAAGTAATATCACCTGTAAAAAAAATCACGTGGGTTGAACAACGTGATAATAACCTTCTTGCGGTACCTTGTTTGATAGTAGAAATAAATGCATCTCTTTGTTCTTCGGTGGGGCAATGTAATTCTCCAGGGAAACTTCCATTTGTTGGACAATTTACGTACAAAGAAACTTGAACTGTGTTACTTTTTTCCACGTTATTGACATCTCTTCAAACGTACCAAGCCATGCTTGTGTCATCCAGACGTATCTACACGTGACGATTAAAATCGATTCAAAAACACTGTAAGGTAGACTTACCTATGCTTTGTAGTAGCACGCATCTCTTTTGCTATACTGCGAAGGACAATTAATTGATACCGAAAAATTTTTCGTTTTGTACGTTACTGCCTGAGGGAAATGATCATCGAAGTAAGAGTTTATGACATCAATAGCGAGACCCTCTATACTTGAATTAGGACCAAGGCGCACTTTTAAACTTAAAAATATGATGACGTGCTCTGTGGGCTCACGTGCGCATTATAACCAGCGTCAAAGTGATTGGAAAACACTACGGGTAATAACATTAGCGACATGTGTATTACGCTCTGTATGCCTTACCAACGTGTACGTATTTGATCTTAGTTGGATCTTGGGCGTATACGCTTTGTAGCAAAGCAACTACCACAACCACAGCTACGAAACAGCGAAACATTGTTAACAGCTACACTCTGAATAGGAGTAACTTAACAAGGTATTGTACTGACTTACAATGCCTTAAGATATGAACAAAGGCGCCATGTTTGCCATGTACTTTAGCTTCGATTTAATACTTTATTGAATACAAGAAGTGATTTTTTTAAAATGGGCAGTCAAGGTTGGCTAGCTTTTGCGAACTGTTGTGAAAGAAAGTTTTGTTTGTTTTTTATCATCAGATTTTTTTGCACGTTTCTTAGGTCTGCTTGCTTTCTTCTTTCCACCTGGGTTTTTCACAAGAGCCAAACACTTCTTGGTACCTTTTGAAACTGCCATTGTACCGAATTCTTCTTCAGAAACCCACTTGGCTTTAGCCTCATCCAAAGAATCTAAAAACAAACAATGAGCTAAGTCGAACTAATATTCCTTGCTCGTATGCTACTTACGTGAATCTACTTCAACCTGTACATGTTCTACAAGTAATGTTTGTCGTATATGAGTGAATAGATGAGTGAGTGACCCAACATGACGACGCTTTGATACCGAAACTGTCATTTTCAAAGTAGATAGTTTTTGGTCGGCAATTTCCTTTTGTTTATCTGCACTAAACTCTTTTTCTCCTTCATGATCAACAGAAGCAAACTCCCAAAAAGAAGCTAAGTACATTAGAATACAACTTACATGAGTTTTAAACAAAAAAAGTAGAGAAAGAATAGAGTTATGTCTTACCAAGTAATCCTTTATCAGGTCTTTTTAGTAACAAGTATTCTTTTGTATCTTTGTTTTGGACTACAGCCACAACACTTGTTATTTTTTTTGCTTCCTTCTTTGGTTTTCCGATAGGATATTTGGTTACTTCATCCCCGCCTTTAGCGCTCTGCACAAAGCCATAAACAATCAGCAAAAATTAAAAGTAATAAAACTTTATAAAAAAAGCGAAAACATCACTTACAGCCTCATGTGCACGGCAAATAGACCTCACTGGGCAAGCGCTACATCTCGGATTTTTAGTTGTACATACAGTAGCTCCAAGTTCCATAACAGCCTTCAAAAAAAGTAAGAACTGAAGAATATTTTAAGAAAACACGAGCCTAATCCTCGTACTTGATTAAAGTCTCCTGGGTGCGTTTCAGGTACTAAATCCTCAGCAAGTTTCCAATGAAGTTTTGTAGCTTTTGTTTTTTCAATTTCAATTGCTCTCAATCGTGACAACACACGTATAACATTACCATCTTCAGTATTGTTAACCCAACACAAAAAAACAAAGTACACAATGCGTGGTACATACCAACAACAGGAGTGCTCACACCATATACAATAGATGCAACAGCGCCTAATAATTCATAAATCAAACGCAATGAGTACAAAAAATACATACCGGCTGTGTACTTGCCAATACCCGGAAGACTAAGTAACTCACTTGGTGTTTTTGGCAAAATACCATTGTGCTCACTTACGAGTTTCTAGTTTTACCATTAGGCTATATGACATGATTGACAATATACATACCTTAGCGCATTCGTGTAAGAATCTAGCACGTCTATAATATCCTAAACCAGCCCATAATTCATTGACACGCTAAAAAACAAGAAATTGCTTTAAAAAAAGTAATAGATGAAAAAAAATCAACTTACTGAAATGTCTGCCTCGGAGAGTTCTTTAGCTGTAGGAAATTCTTTCATCCACTTACGCCAGTACTCAATAACTGTAGCTACCCTTACGCATAATATTAGTACAAATAGTTCGAATTATGTGGTGCATGGTGAGTAAAGTATTTAGGGAAAAACTAAGAAATGTCTTTCAAGTGTCAAAGTGACAACAAAATGTAGGATTGACACTTAGTCCCTATGTGATTTTTTTTCGCTTTTACGTACTGTGTTTGTTGCAACATAATCTCAGACACCAGAACGCCATATGCGTGATCGTGTGTAATGTCCTCAACGCTGCAAAAAAATGTTGATTTAAAAAAGTACTTGTATGGAAGCGTACTCATGTGTTTCTTTGTATTTAGGCGATGGGATGCGCCAAGGTAATTCTCGTTGAGTTTTATCGTACCACGTATTCAAATTCTTCCGTAAATCTTTTATTTCTTCAGTGGTGAAGTCATAGTCGCTATGTAAAGTGTTTGACATGGTGTAAAACGAGAAATAGCGTAAATCAATTTATATGACGGTTACATACCCATTCGCAATATCCTCAATATCACCAACGCTCCCAGAGGTGCTTAGTTTACGTTTACGTTTTCTAGTCGCAGGTTTTTTTTTGGTAGCCATTGTCACAAAGCGTCTGTGAGCAAGTATAGTAAGCACTGTAAGCCTTGTTACAATTTCCCGCCTGTCACTCCTTAACGGCGACTTAAATTCAAAAATGTACAAGACTGTCATGAAACAATGTAAACAGACGACTGAACATCAAAAGGTAGCGTTGGCGACCTCAGACAAACGGAATGATTGTAAAATTGTCTATGTTGAAGGTATTTTCGATATACCTCACTGGGGACATGCCAATGTCGTTCAAAACGCGAAAAATACATGCGCAGAATTTTTTGGCGTTAACACAACACAAGTCAAAGTTTTAGTAGGCGGCAAGTGTATTGTTGGCGTAAAATAAACAAATAACGCCGTCCAGTAGCCGCAGATGTAAAAGCAATCACAGAATACAAGAGGCCTCCTGTTTATACTCTAGAAGAGAAAATCAAACAGCTTTCTAGCTTCAAAGGCACGTAGAGCGCAAAACACGCCTCACACAATTTTGTTTGGCAAAAACACTTTCGAAGTACATTGTCTCACATTTTAACGTTCAACGAGTATTACAACGTCGAAAAGTATGTCGAAACGTCGTATCTTTTTTTTCTGACATTTTCATAAAATGTCTTCCAAAAAATTCTGTAAATGTCAAAAAAACTCGTGCCTGACACATGTCGTTGTAAACCTCTCTTCTGGTCTAATAAATATTTAGATGTCTGGAAAGTTATAACAGCTCCAAAGTGTACAACAGAAGAGTTTATTAATCAGCAAGAGATAGACCTTGTTACAGCAGGAAGTGACTACGACGATATCGAAAGAGCAAAGATTTATTACGCCGATCCAATACGGTTAGGAATATTTAAAACATTCCCAAGAACAGAAGGCAAACAAAAGAATAAAAGCTGTATAGGTTGTTTCTGACTCATTTTTATAGGTGTCTCTACAACAGACATAATGCAACGTGTTGTTGATGTTGTGGTGAGCAGTGTGTTACGTAAGTTACCTGAAGAAGATATAAAAAGTAAAGAAACTGTTGCAGCGTTCTTGGAGCTCACCAAGAAGTATTTTTAGATCCAAAAAAAAAACAAATGTAAATAACCTTTGGAAGGTAGCACTAAATGTGTGGGTATCCCTAGCAACGTTGCTAGCATGGCTAAAACACCTTGTAACAGACTACAAATCTATTAGTAACATTTTTCTTGCTTCAATAGTGTGAAGTAGTACATGGATGTGCTGGGTTTTTAGCGCAAATCTGTCACAGAAATAAGTAGGCATTGCTTGTTTTCTAGTGGCGTAATTCAGCATCGCTCATATTGATGTATATAAAGGATTAAGGCACAAAGACATTACTGCATCAGAGCAGTA
This sequence comes from Trichosphaerium sp. ATCC 40318, assembly GCA_038496445.1. NCBI lineage: Eukaryota > Discosea > Flabellinia > Trichosidae > Trichosphaerium > Trichosphaerium sp. ATCC 40318. Next base: position 74,496 of record JALMLS010000195.1, read on the forward strand.
GTCTGATGCTTGTTTTTTGTTTGATCATTTTTCAATATCAGATTGCTTTGGTTCTCCATTCTCGTGCCACTCTTTTATCTGTCCAACTGGGCTACCGTTAAACCACATGCTTTGGGACCTAATTTGTCCGTTAAGATACCACTGCATTTGCTCACCATGTTGTTTATCTTGTACCCACATGATTTGCATTTCAATTTGACCATTATAGTACCATGCTTTATCCACACCATCTAATTTACCATCAACCCAAGTACGCTTTTGCCAAAGTTGCCCGTGATCATGATACAAAATACTCTCTCCAACTATTTTACCATTTACCCAAGTCCTCACATTTTGCAACTGTCCGTTTGGATACCAATCTTTGTGTGTGCCACTTCGTTTACCATTTACCCAAAAGCATTGTTCTTCCAACTCTCCAGTCATATAGAACTCGTTTTGTTCACCATTTCTTTTACCATCAACCCACATGTTACGATGTTTTAGTTTTCCATCTTCATACCATCGTTTGCTTTCACCATGTTTTTTATTGTCAACCCACATACTTTGTTCTACAAGTTGTCCATTTTCATTCCAACTTTTTTCTTCACCTTGCATCTTACCATCAACCCATATCCTTTGTAACCTTAGCTGACCATTAAAATGCAAAAACTTCTCCTCACCATGCATTACACCATCAACAAAATTAGCTACTGAAGCAAGCAGCCCAGTATCATTCCAATATTTGTACTCACCATGTAGTTTACCATTAACCCACACACTTTGTTCTGATTTTTTACCATCCTTATACCACTTTGTTTCCTCACCATGCTTTAAACCATCAGCATGCATACCTTTTGCCTCGAGCTGTCCACTTTCATAAAATTTATTGAATATCCCGTTGTCAACGTACTTTTCTTTAGATATCCTTCCGCTTTTGTACCATCTTATCCATTTACCACTTGGTTTGAGATTACTATCAAAGTGAGTGTTAATTGCAGCTCTCTTTGATAGTGTGTGATATTTTGTGAATGCTTCAACGTTAAAAGTACAAATGTACTTTTGAATGTCACAAGGAATATCAAGAATGGTAGTGCATGCGCAGTACATTTTTAATTGTATTTTGAAATCTATTTGATTGTAAGTGGCAAATACTTGCCAAAGCGTACACAAACGCAAAACATTACCTTTTGAGAGCCCGTATGAGTGGTTTAAGGAGAAAGAATTTTCCACAGCGCCTAAACAACAATAAAACGTAAGTACTGACGTCACCACTATGTTGGGCGAATATGATGAGTTTTAGCGAATAAAAGAATCTTAAGCGATTCTTGCATGGCTACTAGCCTACACACGCCAGTTGTTCCTTTGTGATACCTTTTGCACTGTATTGCGAATGAGAAGTTTGTTTGAAATACTATGACAACATTGGTCAAGGCTATTATTTTGTTTAAAAATGATGTACAATAAAAACAAGTCCAAGTCACGCTACATTTCACGTTCAGTTCACAGCCTTACTTCCATTCTGGTACTAGAATTATGTCAATGTTCAATCGCAACGTAGTTTCTCACAGTGACAGTTTGGATACGAATAACGTGATAAAGAGATGATGAACAGTAGTTTTATTCGCAATGGAAAATGACTTGTGGGTTTTTTTTGTCTACTGTAATTTATAGACCATAGAATGATACAGCATTGGCGTAAAATAATTTTCTCGTTTCCTCCTTTGTAAATCCTTTAGATGATGTTATTTCCTTGTAGCCATTCCACAATGTGTCATAAGAAGAGTATCTTTTGTCTACAGGAAAGTTGCTTGCAAACATGCATCTTTCAACACCAAATATTTCGATTGTCTTTATAACGAATGGTCTAATACTATCCACAGTCCATTTATTATCAAACATTCCTAACCCTGAAATCTTTATGAAGACATTGGCAAACCTGGACAATAAATCAACAAGTAAGAAAATAAATGGAAAAATTGCCTGAAGTTTAAGTGGTTGCAAGTTGATATACAAGATTATGAAGCAACCACTAGATGACGCTCTTTCAGGCCAGAGGCAATCCATGCAACAAGTCTTATAACTAGGAAAAGACGTACTTGGCCAACTTTTTCATCGCTTCTTCCCATTCAGAGATTGCCTCAGCTGTCCTCTTGGTACACATACCTGGTATGAATAATAAGTCTACAGAATTTTATAAGGTGAACTGTACCTGTGTGGTTTATCATAACACGGACTTTGGGATTCTTGTTGATAATTTTGATCATAGCACCTGTTTGATGAGGATAGAATATTGCCTCAAAATGAAGGTTATATTTCTCGAGTAACGCATAACCCTTTTGCCATTGTTCATTGTTTAGATAGTCAATAGGTGCCCAAGATAGCGCAGGATTACTATGACGTGTTATCAGTTGACGAACACCCCTGTGGAGTAATGTGAGTACAGAAACACTTCATATACTGTGTACCTTAGATTTCCACCACAAGCAACATGTTGCTTGATTTCATCCTCAGCGTTAGGATCTTCCAGGTTCACTTTAGCTACAAAAGCATGTGGGAATCCTCTCGAATCTAAATTGAAGGTTTTAAGCGTTACAACAAGGTCAGGTATACAATACAAACAAAGAAGCTGTTTTACTTTTTGAAGTATCTTTGTTTAGTGATACAATCCATTTCGTTTCTTCAACGTTGTCCTTTGCCTCTGCTTGGATATGAACTTCACTTTGTTAGAACAATGTAACCTAAATAACATGATAGAGAATCAATTCTACCTGATTTTGTAACGTTCTGGTTGGCAATGTCCTTTTCCCATTCAGCAATAGCGTATTCATCATTTCCTGATATCAGTTAGCCTATTTCTTTGTTGTCTACCTCAAATAGCTTCTTGTCGTACCAACCCAATGAGGTTTGTTTTCGGATAAATTCCACATGTGGTGATGAGGGTCGCATATTTCAAAAGAGTCGGTCATTTGATGTTGACGTATTTGAGTGTCAGATATAATGATAAAAGGATTCATGAATGTAAAAAGTGTCGGGTAATTGTGACATCGTCGGGGTTTTTTAAGTCCCTAACTTTTTGTTTTCTCTGAATAATACAATTGTGACAACATGATTCGTGACTGAAAGACAAGCCTCACAAAACTAGTCCAATTGCTATGAGAAACTCTTTTTACACTATAGTACTGTTTCCACTACACTTGGGAAAAAAAAAGACCTGACAGCCAAGTTCCCTTCTCATAAAACACCCTGTAGAAGGTTGGGCGTACTCCACAAACTTGCAAACAAAGTTATAATAACAAGTCAATAAGCACAGGAACATGCCACTGTATTGAAGAGAGGGCTTGGGGTTTGTTGTGATTCTAGAAGTGTTATTTCTTTATGCTATGTAGAGTAATATGTCTCCAATGTTTGTGAATATAGCTTGTAATTGAGTCTTCTAATAGTTTCCCGTTTTATAAAACGAACTTAGTCAGTCTTCAACCGCACTTCGCAAGAGCGGAGAGTTGAATTGAGAGGGGTAGGTCTAACTCCTAAAGCAGCCTTGGATATCAGCGATATTTGTAATTTTCATTCTTACATTACAATACGAGCTTCTAGTAACCTTGACTACTAAATACATACAGTATGATGATTGAATTGAATGTCACAAAGAACTTTTAAAAAGTACTCATTTTATACAATCTCTTTTGGCAATACATAATGTGGGTTTTTATTTTAAGCTGACACAGAGTTTACAACAACACGTGTCATGTAAAAAAAGTAATAAAAAACACGTGTTTACTTTTTTTTAGAGATCATTGATTGAAGAGGCTTACATTTAGGAAATTTCTTTGCAATACCGTCAAGCAAGCGTCCATCATGATCTATAGAAGTCATAGATTGATGAGCCAATTTAGTAAGTTTCGAGTTAGGATCATCACGGTATGCTTCTACGAGTACACCCACAACGTTTTTAGTCCCCGTAATATCACCTGCTTCTAGGCATGTACGCAACTCGCGTGCACAGAATTTCCTGTTCAAAAAAAGTAAGCTACAACTGGCGCAAGAACAAAAAGTGGGTCTAGACATGATATTACCTTAGATCAGCGTAATCATAAGTTACTGCAAAATGTAGTAATTTAGCAGCATGATTGGCACCCATCAAACGACCATAGTAAACAAAAGGTAACAGTTGATCTCTGTACAAAGATAAGAACGTGACACTAACCAGAAGAAAAAAAAAGCGTTTTCAAAAAGTTTGGTTTCTTATCACTATTCATACCTGAACGTTTCAGTATCAATAGGGCCCCAGTAGCAATGGCAAGACCATTTAGTAATAACATCATTACCATTTGCCGATGATACAAGTTCTGCCATCTTACCAGACTTAGAGGCAAAAATAGCCTTATTGAAGCCAACACTCTCGCCTACAAGGGTAGTAACATAAGTAAACGCCAAACAAAAAAAAGAGCATACCATCAATGATAATTGAAATATCCTTAGAGGTTCCAATATCGTCATAAACAGCTTTAAAGTCATTAACTACTGGGTCCGTAGCGTTAATGTCTGGTGTTTGTTTCTTTGGCCCGTCTTGAGGTGTATTCAACTTAAGCACAACAACCTGGAAAAGCTCGAATCCAAGCTTGTCAACACCCTGAAAACAAGATTATTAGCAAAACTTTCTGAGAAAAAAATAAGAATTAGTAAGTCACCTTCTTTGAAGCCAAAAATTCGGCCTTATGCGCAATAGCAAAGTCCAAGCAATATCTAAACAAACATAAGCATATGTACAAACCAACAGTACTAGACAATAAAACGGGAAAAAACAAATCCAGAAAGAACGCAAAACTCAAACAAAATCTTCAATTTCAAGCTTGTTAGTTCGTGAACTTACTGTTGTAGGAGCTCTTCCTTTCTATCATGACAAAGACGCATGAAAGCATGTACGTTCTTCATAGTAATATTATTAAATATGTAGACATGTGCACGTTGCTCTAACAACAAAAGACGAGTTTCTCTAGCACCCCAGTAAATTCTATATGCTGTGATTAAATCAACAGCGCTAGTGAATTTATATACTCCAGTATAAACAAACTGAAGCATTGCTTGTAGAGACGCTAACATAAAGCGTTAAATAAGTCGGTCTACAAAAAGACAAAAAACTTGGTTAAAAGCAACACGCACGTTCCGAAAAAAGTCCAGACATAGTATAAACAGTTATATTCCTCTTTTTCTTTTTTTTAACCTTTTGTTTTACTACGTGCTTTGACAATAAGTCAGGGCATCTTCTACGTAGCACATAACTGTGTGCATAGAGCTCTTTGCTCTCATTATCGATTAATAGAATCGCATCAGCGTGTGTATTATTATTGACCATTTCAAGGTGTCGCACTTTAGGTACAAAAAAATATTAGCCACTACCTTCATATTTTAAATACAGCGTACCTGGAGGTTTTTGGTCAGCTATCATCTTCTTGACATTACGGCGTGTACGTGGGTGAAAGTTCCTATCGATAATTAGCGATAAAAAGAAACGTCTAAAATGAATAAAAACAGCTAAAACGCACTTGAGAGAGAACAGACTCTTGTCAGAAGTAAAGTCAATACCACCATAATCCTCATCATCTTCAGAGTCTTCAGATTCATCCAAACTACCAACAAGTGCAGAATCAAACTCTAGGCCCTTTGGTGCTGCCATAAGAGAACCAAGTTGAGGGCTTGAAGCTTTTGGAACTACGGGAAAAAATAAACATTACAAAAAACCATTCGCCCTATGTTACCTGCTGGTCTTGGTGACTTAGCAAATGAGTTCCCTGAAGCTGAAGGTTTAAGGCCTCCTAAAACGTAAGTTAATAACTTGAATACATTAAGCAAAGAACAGCAAAAAACTGATTAAAATCTATCTCAAAAAACTGCAAAAAAAAAATGTACCTGCTGATGGTTTCTCCCAAATACTCTCCTGGGTTGCTTCATTATAGTAGTATAAGTCTCCACCCGTTGTTTTATGTTCTTGCCAACCTTCTGGGAGATCTGAACGCTTTGATTTCTAAAATGTTGTTAATTCTACTGAAAAGGAGACTATACGCTCGAAATCGTAATATAAACGCGTACCGATACTTTTTTGATCTTTTTGGTAGACTTTTGACGTTTATGCTTCCCGCTCTGTTTTTTATTTTTTTTGAATGTCTCGATATCCTCTTCTCCAGAAGGTGGATCTGGAGGATCCCAAGGCCAATCGTCGTCCTATAAAACGAACAATTAGCGAATATTTCCAAAAAAACAAAAAAAAACAAATTGTTTGCAACGCAGAGCTGCAACCAAAACAATAATGAACGCTATGTGTAGTGCACTAGCGACACATTGACACAACGGGTTTGTGAAGTGGTAAGTTTACCAGAAAAAGGAATGTGGATGGTACCTTTTTGTCCTTTTTTTTGGCTTTTGTGGTGGTATTTACTCTCGGACTTTTTTTCACGGATTTCTTGCTCTTAGATCTTGATGGCGGCTTGTGTGCTCTCTTTGAAGACGTTGGAGCTACCAATGCAGGTGGTTTTGGTTGTTTTGCCTTTTGTGGGTAGCTCTTTGGTGGTGGAGCAGGAGGAGGGCCATTCTACAGGCGAGTTTTGAGCGTTTAAAGGCGTGAAAGTATTTGGCAACTTACTGTTGGAATTTTGCGTGCAAAGTTTGCTGGAAACCACCCAATCTCTCCGTTAATTTGCGTTTTGAGCCAAAGGCCTTCCAAACTGTTAGTTTTGGCCAAAAGGGAGCTAAAAGTTAATACCTTTGCCGTCTTCAGCTATAACTTGATACACTTCATCCTTTACGACAGAAATATGCCTTTCGTGTTGTGCTTCGAAATCGGAAAGTACAACTACCCTGTATGGTTGCCACCGTCCCTTCTATAACAGATTTTAGAAGGGATAAAACAACCATTCGCTTGCAAAAGATATTTTTAAGTTTTGGAAGTAATAATGCTTCTTTTAGCTCGATTACAACGCTATTACGATGATAGCGCCAACTTGTGAGTGCTCAAACTTACTAAAGTTGCAAAATCACTGTACCTGTTCTCCCTGTTCTCCGTTGTCACTCATACTAATGTGGCTATGTGCTTGCTTTTATTGAGCTATGTTCAAATTTGCAATTGATGCCACAAAATAGCTATTGTGATGCGTTAAAGAAGGTAATATGATATCCCGTACGCCCTATTCGTCACTCCTTACTAGAGATAACGGTCAAAGCAGATAAGTCCGGTAAAAAATTCTTGCCTGTCAAATCGCTTTTAACGCCATGACACAGCACTAAACAGTATACAGAATTCTAAAACATAAATTATAGCCAAATATGAAACTAACTACGAAGGTGTTAATTGGTGGCGTGCTATTTATTGTGGGCGCGTTTTGGTTCTCGTTTTCATACTTCCCAGGCGACAGCGCACCGCCAGTAGCAAAAACGGTAAACGACACTTACATAACTTGTTTATAACGTCCCCTAGAGCTTCAAATCGCAGTGGTTTGATGATGGTGGTGTTGACGTGGTTATGCTTTGGAATCCGACGTTGAGCAAACGCTACCGAAGTTCTTTACGCCAAACTGCTAATCAAGACAACGCAAAGGTGATGGCTACTCTTTATGTTAATTTTGTTTTGACAAGTGATTGTAGATACAAGATCAACATCTCTACGTACCCTCTAACGTGGCTAGAACTGATTTTACACGATTTGTATTACGTAGTATAGAACAAAGCCAAATAGAATGGTACGTACTCTATAACGCCGTAGAATAGCCATTGGAGCGTAGCTAGTAATGCTATTTGCTAAAACAAGCTTGTTCGTTGAATCCCTGTTTATTGACGTTTAGGGTTCGCAAAGTACACTTGATTGTCCCTGATGGTGCTGTGCCAGATGGTTTTAAACTACCAGAACTCAATTTAGTGCCTTATTCATATCTGCTGCCAAAGGAATATTTGCCGACATTCAACGAGCAAGCAATCATATGGAACTTACTGAAGATTCCAGAACTTACTAAAAAATTCATTTATGTACCTATGGGCACCTTCTTGAGTACGATATTTGATAGCCAATTTCACGTGGTGACAACTTGACGAATTTTTTTTCTTGCACTTTTTTTTTGAAAAGAAATTTTTTATTAGTTCGATTTGCAGTGTTATTACAGTTCAAACCTTGCTTTTTCAATGTTCTTACCCGATCTACAAGAATACCATTGATTCTACTATAGTAGAAATTTTTGTATTTTGTGAATTGGGAAGTATTTAACAGTGCTTGTCGTTGAAGATTGAATATTTTTGAAATTAAGTTTTTTCTTTTTTTTTCTTCTAATGGTGTATTGCTAGGTGATAATTTTAGTCCTGAGGAACTTGTTGATGATAAAGGAAAGCTAGTTATTGAAGTTAGAAAACATTTGAAACTTAAATCACATTATGAAAGCGCAGTGGGGATATCACAGCATTTGGTATTGGAAAATAAGAAGAATGTTTCTTTTGAAATGTTTGGTCCTGTGCTTTATGACACACAAATCTTAAAGGAGGTTTCCAACAGGTATAGTAAAGGCGTTTTAAGTACGACTGCTAGTAAGTGGGAATCACCTAAAACTTTGATCACATCTGTCGTTTATAGAGGACATATTATGGCTCAATCTTCAGTACGTGTATTTTTTTTTGATAGTGTTCATAAATAAACTAACGTTCTTCTTTTTGGGTTTAGTCGGATTCTGAGAAGTATGGATACATTATAAAGCCCTCAAATGGTTGGTTAGTCCAATGGCCTGGAAATAAATATGATGTTACTAAAGCACTTGATCGTGTAAAGAAAGGTAAGCTTCAATATGCAAAAGAATTATTTTTTAATGCAAAAAGATTTCTTTACATGAATTTCTTATTCTTGAACTACAGCACACAAGATGTGGTTTTGGATTGCTCCTCGTGTACTAGGAGCTAGAGATCCTTATACTAGAAAGTCCCTGGACTCTTTCTTAACATCTACATACCCTATACAATCAACTCTTGAAATTCCTGCTGCTGATTATGAGAGAATAGGACTTTATCTAGGCCTTGCTTTTATATTATCATTTATATCTTTTTTTTATACATGTTCGGCTTTTATGGGTGTAAAGCGTAGTAAAAGAGAAAGATTCAGTACATGATACCATTCATCTAATAAAAATGTAAATAATGAATTATGTACAAATTGCTGTTTATCAAGTGATATAACAGATGAAGAGGTGGTTCAGTCCAGGCTAAGCCGACTACAAAAATCGGTAGCCAGTTAACGGGCGGCTAAGCAATTCAGCAACAAATCTGTAATCGGCTAAAACCGTTTTAACTGATGAGTTTTCCGATATTTTTCTTACCGGTAAACACGATACAAAACTTAAGCGGCTAGCCCGCTATACGAGTAACAGGCTAGCGTTTGTGCTTGTAACCACTTTCTAAATAAAACCACTTCATCATCATTATTCGTATCCAAACTGTCAATATGAACATATGATTGAACATTGACATCCGGTTCTAATGGATATGACCAGAACGTGAAAACAACATTATTGCTACACAAAATGCAATTGAAGAATATGTTGCGTTTATTAAACATAGAGTATTTCATTTTTAAGTCACGTGTTCAAAAGGCAAAGTTTTACTGACAACTTCCTTTAGGGTAGTGCAAGAGCATGTCTTGACTTTCAAGAATTTTCTGGAGTGCAGGTAAGTCAATATCATGCACAGCAACAGATTCCTTGATAGCTAATGTCGCTGCTACGCCTGAAGCCTGTCCTAGTTGTATGAAAGTAGGCTCTACACGGGTTGAAGAGTACGCTACATGTGATGCAGAGTGACAAACAGGAACAAGAAGGTTTGTTGCTTCAGTTTTTTTTGGAAGAAGCAAAGAGTAAGACAACTCGTATACTCTACCTTTGCCCTCAACTATTGTTCTAGCAAGTTGACCTTCATTATCAGCTATCATACTACCTGATGTAGGACCAGGTACTGCAACACGTTGGACTACATGTATATCAAGACCCCAAGAACCAACACCGATGCTATCAGTTGTACACTTTCCACCAACAAGATCGTTTTGTGATGTGACTCTTTCTCCAACTAGTCTTGCTGCTTCTCGAACATAAAATTGTTTTGGCCAGTTACTGTTGTAAGGCCATTCATCTTTACACAAGCTGAAATATAATTAGGTTACAAAGAAGTAACAAGGAAGTGGGGTTTTTTTTGTTCCGGAAAATTCTAGTTATTTACCCGTATGAGTTTGTTGAAGCCTTTGTATAAGAAGGAACGCTTTCATTTGTTGATAAATACGTTAAATAACCAGCAAGATAATCATGATGTTTATGAGCTATTTGTTCCCTAGTGTGCAATCGTTAAAACCTTTCCGAAGTACAAAAAAACAAAAAAGTCATTCTTCTAAAGAAGATACTGGTTGTTAGTTTGAGATCACGTGATTTTTTCATTCTGGAAATCTAAAACCCTGAAACAAAACGTTGTACAAACGCGTACCTTTCTTCTCTGGTTCCGTTTGCATAACCCGCATTCAAGTTTATTACATCGCTTGTAAATGCACTTCTTGCGGAATCACATAAATCCCACTTGTTGCGATGAGGATAGCTTCTGTAAGCTAGAACATCAACCAAATAATTAAACGGAGGTCCGTCGGGGTACTTTCTTGAAGACACTAATGAATCAAGGTATCTCTGTAGCATAATAAAGTCGTCTGGGTTATAATTCTTTGGTTTTGGAAAAGGCATCATGTTTTCTTTGTTGTTCGTTATACAAAGTCTGTAGCTGTATCCCATCATCTTATCATCTGCGCTTCCAACAGGTTGTAGTGGTCCCGGGTTAACAAAAGGTACAAGTTTACCTTGTAAGAAGAGTAAGTCGGCTTGAAAGAGTGCGGGATTTTTTTTTGTTGTTTTTCGTACCATCTTTTAAAGCGCTTACAGGATTGGACTTTAAAAAGTTACCAGTTTCTGTGTACTTCATAACTCCGCCATAAGATTCATTATAAGTACTAGAAGCTTCGCGACCGAAAGTATATGATACCCCGGCCATTCGCATTACGTCTCCTAAAACCAAAGTGTCAACTTGTTTCAGTGAAGGAAAGTCAAATTACCTTCATAGCTTGCGTCAATGAACACTTTAGCTTGCCATTTTGTAGCTGTGGACACGGCGTCACCTGTTAGAATAGAAGTAATACGTGTTCCGTCCATTTCTACGCCTTCTTTTGTCAAAAGAAGAGGTTGATTATAAACTAGTTTTATAGAAGGATGAGCGCCTAACATAGCCTTCCAGTTTTCATCTCCGATGTACATATCTGGCTGATAAACAGGATACGATACATTATAATGCTTTGCGTTCATCATTGTCCAAGCTAGTCCTAAACCACCAAAACTGTTTGGTTCTCCAAGATCGCGAAGTCCAATACCACCGCTTACTACCATTCCTCCAAAATTAAGTTCTGGCTCTACTATAGCGATGGAAAGTTCTGGAGAGTTCATTGCTGCGCCGATAGCGGCTGTAAGACCGGCTGGGGTGGCTGCGTAGATAACAATGTCAAAATCAACTGTTTTTTGACCCTGATGTCTAATATAAGCGAAAAATCACGTGGAGAGCGAAAGAAGCGCACAGTTGTCAATTGACAAAAAAATAGGCCTAGTATTAAACAAGGCAATAACCCTTTCATCTGTTACTCTTTTTATGGAGAGGTACTTTGTATGGGAAAAGTTTTTGAGTCACGTGACTGAAGTATTTAAGTGATGCCAATCATTGAAAAAACATCCCAATTTGTAAGTCACCTTCACGAACACCTCGTTATTTGTAGTTCATTATCTTGCGCAAAGACGTCAATACAAATCGCAATTGTAAACTCTGTGGCCTTCGTACACCGTGCAGCAACTATTGCAACGGCAAATTTCAGATGAAGAACTCTAGATGTGATGCGGATATTTTAGTGCCTCTAGTGCTATGGTTGTACACGATTAAGTTCGACAACATAAGGGCGTCGTAGAAATGAACCAAGAAATAAGCGCGTACCTTACTTTTTTTATTTTGACCAATCAACGTGTGGTGATTTGTTTCTCCGAGACTTTTGTTCCTATTAAATACAATTTAACTAGCAAAGCTGAACAGTTAATGGAGGGTATGTCTTTCAAGATTATTATACAATACAGATAAATTAAGCAATTTCTGTAGATTTTAAGATAGGTCATCGTAAAGGCTCAAGGAGGTTTAAACAAAATGAAACTAATTAGTAACCACCTAATTTTTTGTGTAGATTAAAACCCTCTCCTGTCGAGTACTACGATCCTGACAAACATGGGAATGTCCGAGGGCGTAAAGGAACTATACGAAAGGCTGGGACGCTCAATCAAGCTGTATTTCTTTGGGCTTGTAGAGAATTATGTGATGTGCTTTTTGAAGTTATTAGTAAGGCGAAACGCATATCTTGGGATGGAGATTACAACAAGTGCACAGAGCTTCCACAATGGCGTAAATTTCTAGTAGACTCCAATAATAACTGGGCCAACTTTGCTAAACTACAGAAAATATCAAAAAAAAATAAGCCAATTTTTAAAAAAAAATTACATTTGCTTGTTGAGTACCGGAATGTTGTGGCTCATGACAATGACAAACCAAAACGGTCCAAAAAAATAAGTGATTTTGACTTTAATACGTACCTTGCACAAGGTGCTAAAATTGCACGTCAGGTGATAGAGTTCCTTGGATTCGAAACGAGTTATTGGATTAAGGACTACCAACAGCATTGTAAGGTTTTGAATATGTAACTGTATTGTTAATCACGTGGTTTTTGTTAGGGTGTGTATTGGAAATGAGTGTACTAGAATTTAATGCCTTATATCCTGGTTACGAAGTTGTTATAAAAAACAAGCAAGAATTAGAAGAGGATATTGAATATGGTCGTCAACAATATGAAGAAGCAATGAACATTGAGAGAGCAAAAAATAAAAAGCAAGGTGAACAAATAGAAGAAATGAGAGGAAAATTAATCGAAAAAGAAGAAGATGATATGTTGCTTGAGTATTTAAAAGAAAAGCTACAATTTTTGGGTGAATTCTGCATCTTTTAATAGACTGTTCATCCTCTTCTATAATACTTTAAATACAGTTAAATAAAGTACCATTTTGACCTACGGAGTTCAACACACCATTAACTGGAACTACATTAAACAATATACATCATAGACTGAACAAAAAAGTCTTAAGCTTTATTTGAAGTTATGGCAGGTTAGCAAATGACACCTTCAAACAGCTACTCCAAAATCCACTAAATACTGATATATAAACCACGCCAAAGATTTATTAACACTCACTGTGGGAGTGCGGTGGAACCTTGTACCACAGAGTAGGACAGTGTGCATGAGTGACAGAAGCATTATACAATTGTTGTCATAGTTTGTTACCTTCTACGTAATAACTGTGTTCAAGTAATACTCCAGCTCTAGACCACCACTTATACTCTCCTTCACGTTCATTATTTCGAATGGTACACTCGATTTGTTTTTGACCATTTTCATAAAAAAGCATGGAAGGACCTTCCTTTACACCGTTTACATAAGTATCCTTGCAAGCCAAAAGACCCTTTTCATTCCACTTTGTATACTCACCATGTCTTTTATTGTCTTTGTGATAATACTGTTGGAATGGCTTGCCATCTTGATACCAAGACATGTACTCACCTTCGCGCTTGCCATGATTATAATTAAGTTTGTATACCATCTGACCATTTTCATACCAACGCTTGAGCTCCCCATGTGCTTTGTCATTGATAAAATACCGCTTTTCCATCAACTTACCATTGTCACGCCATGTTTTGTACTCTCCATCGCGTCTACCACCAGTCCAATGTGCTTCACATACAATTTGATAGCGATTTATCGAAGAACAGCCTGTTGATGCAATACGTTTTCGTTTCAACCATTTACCGCTTTTCTCTAACTTGTTATCAAACCTTGTTGTCATTGCGGTGTGTTTACATAAGATTGGCCATTTTAAATACGTGTCTACGTCTAATTCAATAATATCTAGCTGTAACTCCAATGGGAGATCTAGTAAAAGACAATAAGCTGATTCTGAGCTATTCATCAGTGGATTCGTATGTTTAAATGAAGTATTGGTCAAACTGATTCGTAGAATTTGATGGCTGCAGTTCCAATTCTAACTCTGTTTTTAGGAAGCAAGACAATCTCAGTTTCTTCGTGTACGTTGCTTATCAGTCACTGCACAAGTTTCTGGAAACCTGAAATCAGGATTGTATAGAAATATGGAAACTTCTAGAACCTTCCGGAACTTTCTGGAAATATTCTCGTGCGCTGAATAGCTAAAAGGGGATTTTTGACACTCCAAATAGTGTCAAACCAACTTAAAACATACTGCAGAACCACCAACTGTAAGTACAGCTCATATTATATAGAATTAAAAAAACGGTTTGGTCCCACGTGTTTCATATTGTATCTACGTCTGTCAAACGGGAATGTTTTGCAATGGTTTGGCCTGAGCAGCTCTAAAACACTATTAAACAAACATACAGAAGTGAAAACGCTACATAAGGTAAACTGCCTACCTGTTAAATTAGTTTTCTCGAGAAATTATGTGCACTGGGAACACTAAATATCGTGTTTTGTAAAAAAAAAAGTAAAGTAGAACCTTTTATTCTTTACGATTGCAGGTGATACATTTTTTTATCCATTATGACTTCATATTGAGGTACATTATTTTCAACGCGCCTAGTGACATCTCTGGAAATCTTACTACAATTGCGAATACACAACTTCTTTAAGAACTTTTTTTTTTCATCTTGATCCAATAAGTAGTTAATACCTTTATCACAAATACCTTCACAACCAATCAAATCAATGCTAAAAGCGCCAACAAGTCCCATGATACCTCTGCTTGTTATTCGTTTACAGGACCTCAATACAATACTTTTGACTCCTGACAATGCCAACAATCCATCGTCCTCTATTGGAGTGAAGCAAATATAAATTGTGTGAACACCTGATAGAGCCTTATAACCCTCTGCAGTTATATCAGTGTTGTATCCACCCAATTTTATTGTATGAACACCAGAAAGAGCTTTAAGGCCTTCGTCCGTTATTTTAAAGCAGTGCCCTAGGTCAATAGTATGAACACCATGAAGTTGTTTAATACAATCATCTGTTACATAATCAATTGCAGTAACAGAACGTCGTATGGTTTCTCTTCTATTCAGGTCAATTGTATGGACACCAGCGAGTGCTTCAAATCCCTTTGATGTTATTTCTAAAGGGAATTGGTAATAAGTACATCTTAGAACAAGGTTATGGACACCAGCAAGCTTGGAAAGGTCTTCATCTGTTGGTCTGTATAATCGTAAAATAATTTTAGTATTTTTTAACAGTGGACTACCGGACAGTATATCTAGTTTGTGTTTTACAGTATTTGATATTGTAATACAATGATAACCAACATGTTTCTGGATTATATCAAATAACAGTTTGCATGTGAATGAAGATGCTATCTGACTTCTTTTTCCCATAAACCTGAAAATAATAGCAAGAATTTCTGGAGGTGTATCTAAAAAGGTATCCTGTTGTCTTGACATGATGGCTTTCTTTGGCTCTTGTTTCAAAGTAAGGTTGTAAATGAATCGTAGGTAAACAATAACGCACGTTTTCACACGTAGAACTTTTGTTTCAAAGGTCTTGAGAACGGTATATTACGTTGAATTCTTCGCTACCAGAAAAAAATTTAAAAGCTGCACATGCGCTGCTAAGAGAAAAACAAGAAAAACAATACGCAATGTAACGTGCAACGTCACCATGTTCAGTATGCATTCTTTCCAAGTATTTCCACGAAGATATTCATTGTGAACTTTGACGAAATACACAAATGTATTCTCTGAATGTATTACGTATGTCACTAATAAATTACGCTATTATCCTACAACTAAGGCCACGTCTCTCTTACACGTATTCTCATCTTTCGTGTGCCCTTTAACGTTTCACGCAACCCTCTATAGCAACGAGAGAATACGTTTTAGCGATAGACAGGAAGACACGTAGTATAGTGTGGTAAACAAATCAGTTTTTAAGACTTAAAATGATAATCGTTGGCAGCCAGTACGCGAAAGAAACAGTTTGTTTGATTAAATCTTCGCTCAACTGACAAAGTTTGTATCATTGGTTTACTTTAACTAAACGTACAGTTAATGTTGTGATATCCTCCAAAAGTTCTTCAGAAGCGACCAGCAGTACTGAAATATGATAACACTAAACAGATAGATGTCGTTGTCAGTCAACGCGTAAATGATAAGTTATTTGTAAATTCTTATGTTCATGTGATGGCTTCAGACCGTTTCCTTTTCAGTTCTAGTGCACACATTGTAGCAAACGGAGAATAGTCTAAAGGTGTAACTATTTTCAAGACTAAGCTATAAACAGGGTTTCTGCATAGAACGAAACAGCGCCTCCCGCTTCACATGTAGTCTAAAGTATTTATTCAAGGGTCCAAAATGGGATTGCTTTAAACAATTGCGTTTTCGAAGGCACACTTGTTACCATTGATGAAGAATAAATTGTAAGGTCTCTATACAAGTTCAAAGGTTTTTTTTTTACAATGAGTTAGAGAGGCTTGATGGAGTGGATTCTACACTTTCTAATATGAACCTCATGCCTACACAAGGGCACATCTAATTGTAAAAAACCCGAAATAACTAGACCCAAAAAGAGTCAATAATCAATATTTGATGTATCAGCCAATCAGTTTTTATGTCGCTTTTCAAAACAATATTTATTGTCTTTCAGTTAACGTGCCTTTTTTTGTTTACAGTCGGTGTTTGAAGTTTAGCTGATACAGAATCTGAATATCATTCCAGTGTTTGTGTTCATTGGTTATTGTGTATCAGTTGACTCATCTTTTTTAGAGGTTGAATCTTTTCCTCCTGCTAAGCCACCCATAAGAGTTACAGCACGTCCAATAACTGAATCTACAGAACCAACATCTTGAGGTAGTACAACTGTGTTTGAGGATTGTACAATCTTTTCAAAGCTCTTAAAGTACTCAGATGACAAGTTAGCCTTCAAGGCATTCTTTCCTTCCTCGTTGGCAAGAGATTTACCAACAATGGCGAGAGCTTCAGCCTTTTGAGAACCAGTGAGTTTAAAGCGAAAAAAAATGGATTTTCGACTTCTTGAACGTACTTGAGCGCTAGCCTTCATTTTTGTTGCATCTGCTTCTGCTTGTGCAAGCTCTCTTATTGTTGTTGCTTTTGCAGATGTTTCATTCAAGATACGAATCTTCATACCTTCAGATTCGTTAATATCTTTTTGTCTTTGACCTTCAGACACTTCAACCTAACATCTTTCTTAAAACTTTAATAAATGTCTTCAGAAAACTTACCATTCCTTGTTTCTTTGCAGTAGCCTCTAGAACCTGTTCCCTTCTGTTACGTTCTGCTGCAGCTTGTCTATCCATAGCCTTAGCGATCTACACAACTACAAGTCAGGAAAAGAGTCCAAACAAAAAAACGTGCACAAGCATGAACTCACCATTGGGTCAGGTTTTATATCGGTGACTTCATAACGTAATACATTACACCTCCATTTCGTACAAGCATCTTTCATACCATCCAATAAGTTTGAGTTAAGAGTCTTTCTGTTGTGGAAGAGTTCATCGAGTTCAAGCTACACGAAGAAAAAAATGAGTCCAAACTTTACAAAAAAAAGTTCAAACTTGAAAAAACTTGTAAATAATTTTTCAGTCGTACTTTACCACATTCTGTACGCATAAGCGCTTGAGCCATCATTGTTATAGAATACAATACACGGCGAACTTTGTAGCTAGCGTCATGTGCATCTTCGATCTGCACGTATAGATTTCCTGAGAGGTGAACACTGTAATAATAAATTGGTCAGTTTTTGATTTTTTTACAAAAACCCATTGAGTGAGTTCTAACCTGACGTTATCCCTTGTAACTGCGAATTGGGGTTCGATGAATATTGCCTGATGAGTTTAGATGCGAATGGTTGCATAGTTTGTATTTTATTGTACCATTTCTCTCATATCGTGTACGTATGCAACTTTATCAATAAAAGGGATCGCTAAGAACCATCCTAGCGTTGCGTTAAAAATAACGCTTTTTTTTGCTAAACGTCTTAATACCTGACGGTTGAACAGCTAGGAACTTTCCCATGCGTTCTACTACCATATTGTACCCTTGAGGCACAATATTGAGAATGGTATTGGGTTTAGAAGGAGGATATTGATAGATATCGACTGAGCGGCTAGTATTCAACGAGTAACAGCGTTTAGGAGCTGTTTTCCGAACGTTTGTTCTGACAGATACAGAGCGTGTTCTAATGGAGCCGTTATATGCACCATAATGCCAACATGTACGTACGCTTGTGTGTAGGCGCGTAACATTGCTTCAGTTGAATAATTGGGATGTTCAGTTTTTCGTCAAAAAACTTAACCTTAAAAAAATCAGTTGAATGAACTCACTTTTCCCGGTTTGGTAATCGTCCTCAAGGAACGAATAATGCAAAGATGTGTCTCCTTACAAGGGGTTCTAGCTCTGGCATGGATTTGGTTGTACCAAATTTCAGCCAACACGTCTACCGTTTGACCTCTTCCTTGTACCCTTCCTCTCTCGCTTACGTTTGGTCCAGAGACTGGCTAGGTTTTCCAATGGTAAAAAAGAGGAGAGTACAAGTATTGTCAAAAAGCTGGCTATCACGTTAATATTTTATCCATACTTTTTTTTTTTACAAATTACATTTGACCAGCTTTTTGTCTTGCAAATCTATCTGTGTATGTAATCATATCTTGTGTTATTGGAAAATAATGTACAATTCTTGATGCCCTTGCAAGTATTCTGTAATGTGTAATTGGATCATATTTAGCTAGATTCTTTGTATTCGCTTTTATCTTTGACCACTCTTTTATCAATGCAGATTTTGCTATTATCTTATAACAAGGTATCATAAAAAGACTACCTAAAAACGGAGATACATAAGCAAATAATAATAAAAAATTGAAAGATTTTGGTTTTCTGGTTGTCACTAGATTTTTGAGCTACTTTAATAGTATGTGCACTAGCATGGGTATGGGTCAATGATAATAAGTGGTGTATCACTAAACCCAACTTTATTTTCGAAAGGGTAAAAAACAAACCATGGAACACAGATAGACAAAAAATCTTGAAATGCAAAAAAAACAAGACAGAACTTGTTTTTCTCCCTTTTGGGTATAATCAACCACCAAGATTAGAAGGTTCCATATGTTCAATACACTCAAAGGTGGTATTTTGAACGTACCTAATATCAAGAAACGTATACGGAGCATGTTAAACAGCATCAAAACAGTCTGTAATGTAAACTCCTTTTTTTGATCAAATCGACAGTCCTGGTGTTTACGTCAATTATTAAACCCTCAAGCGCAATAAAAAATATCTAAATACGTACTGTTGATTCTAAAAAGAGGTGCTGGAACTCATCAAACGAAGTAATTCCACTAAAACAAAAACGTTAGTAAAACTTTTTTTTTGTATCTGTTTTTTTTGTACTTTTTATATACAATAATAGGAGCACTTTCTATCCATTCTAGTGTATTAGAGAAAGATAATATAACTTCTAGACTCTAAAAAGGCAAAAGTTAAGATTATTTCATCTCTCCTTGGTCCACAACACGAAACGAAAGTCAAACTGATAAAAATCTTGATTTGTACCTCTTCACAAGACTCAATGTGTTCTACCATATCATCCCATTCTTCTCTGCTATTCTTAGATTCTTTTTTTTTATTCTTTAGAAACTTATTTGGGTAATTCTTTAACAACAGCGATACAAACTCAGCAGAAATACAAATAGCTAAAAAGAAACAAGTCAGCATGATCAAAAAAAAATCAAAAAAAAAAATCATTCATTCAGCTTCATCTTTTATCACGTGCCTGCAAATTCGCCATCACACTTTAACCTATCGAATTTTTGTAGAATAATCTCATATTGATTTATTATTTCCCATATCAAACGATTCCTGAAGGTGTGAACTATTCCCAAATGATCCAATTGCAAGAAATACAAAAACTTGAGAATTTCAGATTTATAAGCCTCTAAAAAACCGCGGTTAAAAATTAAATCATGTCACGTGACAACTTTCAAAAACATTTAAAAAGATACTATAAATTACTACTATTAGGATCAGACGCACGTACCTGCATTCAAGTACTGTGGTTGCCCGTTTACTAAAAATTCCATATCGATGAAATCAATATCCGGATCATGAATGAGTGCTACCTTGTAGTCATACCAAAAGAATCCTGGAGCTGACACAATTTGCCAGTGCATTTCTGAGGACCATCAATCTTGAAAGGCATCTCTAGAGCATAGTATTAGCAAAGAATAACGCGATTATGGATTGTGAGATCAAAACAACAAGAACGGCCTCCACAAGTGCGTACTGATTGTTACTTCATAGTTTATTTTGCCTAGGTCGAAGAGGCTTCGTAGTTTACGACCTGTAGAGTATGTGAAGCGTGGACGGCTTGTTTTGTGCATTATATCACGTATTGTCTTTAGATTTTTGTTATTAGGCGCTTTTTGCATAAATTCTCTACTTAAACGCTCTTTAGGTCTCTTTCGCGGCTTTTTGTTTCTCGTTGCGATAATCCGGTCAATTGCTGTTGCTGATTTCTTACCATAGCTACGTTGACAAACGCTTCGTAAAGTGTAAGCGTCGATATAGAAACAGTTTCAAAGCGCTGAAGCAATTTGGGTTTGTACTACCGCTAAAAGCGCTAAACACACTAGAAACCGTGTATTATGTACGTAAAAAGCCTAAATTATTATACAGGAATGCTCACAGCTTGGTTGAAAATTTTTTAATCCTAGCTGTACGTACCGAAAGTTATAGCACTTTCTTGGGCGCGTTAAAGCTACATAATGTCGTTTAGTAACAACTGAAAGCATAATGGCCGCTTTTGTTACGCTCGGTGCATAGAAAATTAGCTTTGCTGGCTTCAACAGAAGTCAAACATGTAAAAAATATGTACTAGAGTCCAGTACAAAACGAAACGTTTGTGGCTAATAAGGGGGTAAATGTATTTGTACAATACGCGACAATGAAATAAACTAATCAAAAAATTCGCGTAGCAGGTTAATTCTTTCTGTAAAAGCAGCGCTCCACAGCCTTTAAGGTTCACCTATAACTTCCACAACAGGTTCATCAGTACTAGCTGGAGAGGTAACGGTTTCTGGTGTTGTTTCTTTTTCCTCGACTTCAACATCACTACTTGGCTTTTCTACAGCTTCTTTAGGCGTCGTTTCAGGCGCAGCAGCGGTTGTAACAGCGGTTGTAGACTGACTTGGTTGTTCATCAATTTTAGTTGCTTCCTCTTCGCTAAAAGGAGCTGGTGGAATCTTAGCACACTCTCTCAAAGCAGCTTCCCATTTTTCTATTGAGTACTCTCTTTTTCCGCCGTATTGAGCGTCTAAATTATCCTCATCGATATATTTAAGTAAATCAGTTTGCTCTGGTAGATGTTGTATCTAAAAACACAATAGAGTCAGCTCAAACTAAATAATTTTTTTTGGAATCAAAAAAAACAACATATCTTTCTTAGTCTCTGACACGTACCCTATCACATAATTTCTTGGCAACAAACATACGTGCAACACTAAGTACATAGGATAAAATACGTGATCCATTGATAATCAAGATTTTTTTAATACGGATAGGAAATGTATTCTAAAAAGATTCATTAATAAAGTAACGCCAATAAATTTTACGCCGGTATAACCTCTTGTATGCAATATAATTATGTCCCCTATAATTATAGGAATACAAACTCAAGTGTATTACTACATAAAACACCCAGTAAAAAAACAAGAAACAAACAAACAAAAAAAAACAAAGTTTTTTTCTACGCACCTGCATTTTCCAAGCGTACTTACTGAAACTCAAATCAACTTGCCATACACTAAACTCAGAGAAATCAAGAATAAGAACAGCTCCTCTTCTTTGTAAATCCTCTCTATTCAAAACGTCAAAACAGCAAGCAAAATAAATGAAAAAAAGTCACAAAACCAAACTTCAACATTGATAAAAAAAAACATGATAAAGGTTGAGTCTTCACGCGTACGTTTCATGAAACATGCCATACGTCATGTACCAAAGAACAAAATTCATTAATTTCTCGTGTCCGTGTTTCGCAAAGTCCATCTTTGCTGGCTTGGAGTAAATAATACCATGGCCATCCTTGAATTACGGGTTAGACAACGTCGACAAAAACTGTTATTTTTGAAAAAAAAATTAATTCGTGTAAACGTGTCATCAACGCTTGTTTTTGATGTCAGACACCGTTGTAAACGTAAGAATGAGTTATGGGTAAAAAAGGTATTGTTAAAAATGCCCGGGCTGCTGAGTTTAAGAGTCTAAAGGTATTAGGCGCGTACTATGCTTCTGGAGCCAGGTATAATCCACAGGGTGCCTGTTTGCACAATTTCTGTGTTCGTGTCTGTCCACTCGTGGCTTGGGGTGCATTTGGTGTCCTTACATAACCCATTGTACTTGTCTAGCATCCTTCCCACGGAATCGACTCTCAAGTCTCTGCTTAGTAAGCATATGTACAAGTAACGCTCGTGGAAGCCTTTTAGATACATTAGCGCTTTGTAGAAAGAATATCAGACCTTTTGAAATCGGTTGTTCCTTTAAAACTGCCAAAGCTTTTTTTTCTGCCTCAGCGTCAGCTTTCAGCGGCACGTCATCAGGAAAATCGGGTTCGCGCGGTGATCTCGATAAGAAGCTGAACATTGTAGGGTGTTACGATTTACTACCGGTACGCTTGTTTCGTGCGCGCTCCTAGCGATGGAACAAAATTGACAATTTAAGCTTTTTAGTAACCCTTTACCTTAACTGACCACCCCGACGTTTCTCGGCCGTACAGCCACAGGTCACATCAAAGGTCACGTCTCAGTAATAGAGTGCATGATGTTCTATTTTTCCTGTTTTAGCACGTGTGTTAAACAAGCTACCCTGCTAATTGTATAACGCGTGTAATGAAAGCAAACTGCGCTTTCAATTACACCTTAAGTTGTAGCACCCCTTAAATTCTCATTTCTTGACAGAGGAGCATGCTACGGCTGGTAACACGCCAGTCGCGACCGTGTGCGAGTGCATATAAGCCAAAGCAAGCGCAAATACGCGTACCAAAGCGTTGGGTAGAAATTAACCCAGCGTTAATGCCAGCGTACCTAAAACGTGGTATTTATAACCGTACGTATAGAAACACGCGATTATATACAAATAAACGCTATACGCGTCCAATATACCTCTAATATACGTAGGTAAGCATATAAAAGAAATTCACTACCTCCTTTCGCGTGAAGAAGTTTGGCATTCTGAAAAAAAATGTAAAGAGTTCCTAGACTTCGTATGAGCGTCATATACCTTCAATATACGTCTAATATCATTAAACAAACAGGTTGCTCATAGATATGATGTAAGAGAACCGAAAGATTGGCAGAACATTAGAAAAGTGGATGTTTTAAAATGTGGAGGGCGTGGATTGCTTGAGTACGTTTTATGTTGCATTGGCTATTTTTTTTTTAAATGTGGCCATGTTTATAGTTAACACCTTGATAGAAAGTATCGCTCAGTGGGACGTGCATTGGTTGAATTACGTCCTGAAGAAGGCCATGATGCAAAACTTATTGACAGTATGAAAATTTTCTTATTTTTTTTTGAAAAGTTTTTCATTTCACACGTGAGTTGTTATCCACATGGACATGATCAAGTTGATCTAAAATTATATGTTATTTTTAACAAAAATGCAACTACTAAAAGCATACCTGTAGAGAGCATTAGAGTACCATCAACGGTTTGGGCAGATAAGAAAAATCAACGCGAGTTTTTAGATTATGTGCGCCTCCTCATCACTGAAAATCATTAACTATCATTGAAAAAGGTTGGTAAATTGCTACTAGAGAAACCTGTTCCCGAAGGTTGGTATCTTTTATCTGGACAAAGACGCCAAGTTAGCAGTTTTGGTGGTGACCCTTTCCTAAAGTATGGAACATAAAAAACTCTTATAGCGCTCAGACTTACCTGCTTTTCTCAGGCACCATTCGATGAATTTAGGCTCTGCACTAATGGACCTCTATCCAGAGGTCGATTGGCAAGGATGGAAGTTTGGTACATACCGAATACTTTAGCCATCTTTACTTCTTTCGGTAATCAAAACTCTTAACTTTTACTCCAAGATCAGCTCCCTGTGGATTACTTTGCCAAAGTGTCGAACCAGCGAAGATATTTACTAGAAGAAGTAACACTACTTTTTAGCTATTTATCTTACTCTATTAATTGAATTACAAGGGTCTTAAAGAGCTAGGTATTGAAAAATACACAGATTGGTATAATATTCGTCAACAAAAACTTCTTGAAATGGAGTTGCCAGCTCAGCTTCTTGAGTACGTTTTTAACCTACTATAGCAAAGTGGATACTGAACAATGGCTTAACTTATTTTTTGCAGAGTATATGGTAATAATCTTGCTGAGGCCTTATTAACAATATTCCCTGAAGAGTCTTGGAAAGCTTGGAAAATAGGTATTCCAATTGTTTTCTTTTGTTATTAGTTCAATAACATTACGTCCTTCTAAGGAGGACTTATTAGCCGCCTTTTACTGTGTCAAACTACACTTTCTTTATATAAGCCTACATCGGACGTTGATTAATTGTGATATATAGATGGCGAAGTACCTCCAAATTTTTGGGCAAAAAAAGATAACATTGTATCATTTATAAGGTAAATCCTGTGCAGCTTTGTTATACCTAAAAGTATATTAGAGACATTCAAGATGAGTTTAAAATAACACCAGATCAATGGCAAGATCAGAGTATTACAGTGAGAGGAGGGTTGAACGCATTACGTGTATACGAACAACACAAAGAAGCTTTTTTGGATGCTTTGAAAACTCTCAACCCAAGTTTTACCTTTGATACTTCTAAGGTAGAAGCAGCCAACTCTATTAGTAATTTATATAAAGGGTACGGTTACTATTGTTACAGAACATCTTATTAACAAACATTTTAGACTTGTTTTTTGGTACACAAAGAGGATTTACCCTAAGAGTGAAGTACAGAAAGATTTCGTTTTTAAGAATGATAAAGATGATACAGGAGAATTTGAAAAAGAGATAACACTTACTTCGTATATACCTGATAAACGTCTTGGGTTTATTTATTTGGGTAAGTAATTTTTTTTCGGACATTAAAAAAAAGTGTGACGTGTTGGAGCTCATATTGATCAAGTTTAAAAATAGGTAGAGACGTTTTAAAGAGTTCAACAGGCACTTTCCATGACCCAGATGAGTTGTATTATAATTTTCTTGAGAAACAAAGGGAGTACCTTGAAGCCAAAGGCAAGTTGTTTTTATACCACTTTGACATTAAGTACCTTTTTTAACTGGCTTGTTGTAGGTGTTGATATAGTTTACATCCCATACTGGTGGCGTGCTGATCGTAACACCTTTGAATCTACGCTTCACCAAGTGAGAGAGGACTTTAACGAGCTCCCAGAACAAGTTCATCCGCTTCTCAAAGGACCAGGTAATTTTTTGTTGTTTTGGAATTAAGGCGAAAGATGATTCTGATCTACAATCTGTTGTAACGTTTTTCCAATGTTGGTACAATTATTGGTAGTCCTAAATATCTTAAGGGAGTTACATGATGCCATTGCTACTAAAAACACAAGAGTTTACAAAAACAGGTGCGGATTACAGTACCTGTAAAACGCTAACAATTTTATTGTTAGATATCTGTCGTTATGGATACTACCCAATACCAATGTTTGCTTTCTTTACAAAGCGTACATTTGAAGGAAAACATACAGTCAACGGATGGTAATATTACTTTTATTCTGAACTTGATAAATCAGTGAAAACATCTAATTTTGGATGTTGATTTAGGTATATTTCGGAAAAACTTGACGGCATTAGAGCATTTTGGGATGGTATTAATTTTGTTTCAAAAACAGGTCATATAATACCTGCACCGGATAAAATTCTTAATATGTTCCCACAACACATACCCTTGGATGGAGAACTATGGTACAGTTTTTTTTTAACGTTTTGCCAGTTTGCTATTTTTTTTGGTCGTATTAAAGCAATGATCACGAAATATTCAATTTTAATTTAGGGCTGGATACGATACAACTGTAGAGCAAATGGTACATAAAATTTATAAGGACAAGGATTGGACCGGTACGCTGGAGTTTATACTTTTTTTTTACAACTTTTTCTTCTTTTTGACTGCACGTATTCACGCGAACCAGACGCACTTGTTTGGAGTATTTATATTGATTAATCTCTTTAGGTATTAAATTTCATATTTTTGATTGTACTGTCATTGGTAAGCGTATGAAAGCGCGATGGGATGCAGCAAAGTACACTTATTAATTTTTTTTTTTGTACTTTCGGTTTTACTTACTGTTTAAAGCGCTGTTGTTAAACCCGATCACCCATTTTTTGTACTTATGAAACAAGATATAATCAATAGTTTTAAAGAAATATATGATGAGTATGCTGTTGTAAAAAAACGAGGCGGTATGCATATAACATGAAACATCACAAAAACTTTTTTGTTCTTCTAAGGTTTACAAAACTGAACTAACTACTATTTTCCTTTAGGTGAGGGTGTTGTTGTGAGAAAACCTCATTCATTCCAAGCCACTGGAAGAACCAATACAATACAAAAGTACAAGGTAACATTTCTCACATGAAACATTTTTTTTATTTTGGATAAAAGCCTACACAACTACCAAAGAAAGACCCTGTCACTACCACTCGTTTACACTTTGCCCTTTTAAATTGTTTTGCTAGGGTCATTTGGATCAAGAAGTCCGATTTTTAGAGTTAGTACCAGGACTAAATAAGTTTAAATGCTTGAGGTACAAGCCCTTGTGCCGCAATCTTCTATGTTCTCAGTTTTTTCTCACTTCATTTTCTAGGCCAACGGGACACACAAGTACAACACATATCGAAATAGCGTGTACACCAGAACAATATGCAAGCCCACCTCCTAAAGGGTCAATACTTACAGTAAACATTGATGATGATGAGCACAAAGGGAGGATTTGGATAAACCCAGTATACTCAAGAATTAATTACGAAATGGACTGGAATACAGTAATGGCTGAATGGAAAATGAATATGGAACCTATTCAGTGACTTGTGTAAATAAAAACCATACATGTAGCCCTGCCCTTTGCCCTTGTTTCTACTACTACAAACATCTACTTGGTACGATTCAGTAAAATGACACTGTATTCCACACTGAGATGCGCGTGTCTTGTGCTACACAAAAAATCTGTTGTTCCTGTTGTTGTTTCTAGGGACTATTAGATTTCGAAGAAATCACGTGATTTGGATGTTGTTTCGCTGGAATTTGTACAGGAAACAGCTAATTTTTTAGTCAAACAAAGCTCTAATCAGTTTCGACGTACCGTTGTGTACCACAACCTTATAAATATTTAGGAAACCAAAAACTTTCAGCCTACTCACACAAGCAGAACAACACGTTAAGATATGAATGACTCTACAACATTAAACACGTTGCCACTTGACGTTATAGCAATATTTTGTGATTATTTACCAATCGACGAGATATTGTCTTTTCGGCTTGCTTCAAGAAGGTGTTGTGAAGGAAGTAACAAATCCTACCTGAGACACATCTTACAACTCAAGAAATACCTAAAATCAACACTCGATAAACACCACAATGACCCTATCACTATCAAATACAACTGGCTGGTCTCCAAGACGATGAATGATCTTCATGCTTTGAATGAATTGATTCAATTGGAACGTGCTCCAAATCCGAAAAGTAATAATACTGTACTTTTTGTCGCTCTTTAAGTCACTAATCAACTTTTTTACAAGGTACAATCAAGAGATTTTTAGCATGGTACTCTGAGGAGTCAAAAGTTCCTACCGAAGCGAAAGGATTATTTTGCGAGTTTCAATTGAATACAAAAGACGGTGAGGATGTTGTCTATGGATTTTGTTGCTATGATGAAGTGTACAACTTCCGACAAGGTAATTTGTCTTTGCTTTTCTTGACGAATTCTGAATTCCGTCTTTGATTTGGTAATCTCATTCTTGTCAGACGAAAAACAAGTTGGAGTTCAAATGGAACTAACCGTTGGAAAGTCCAAATCGGCACCGCTCGTCAATATATACGCAACATACAATAAATACTATGATCTAGAATTATCGGAGGCTGTGAGATTGAAGATGGCCGATGAATACCAACAGTTGAATGATGAGCAGTTTTGTATTCAAATTCTCAAAGATATTGGTATCGACATGGCTGACCTTGGAACACTTGAAATTGGAATGAGTCGTTATTTAGATGTACCCTATCCAGGCTTCATTTTAAAAGAAGGACAAGTACCAGAAGTTCCACGTTTTATTTCAGTGCTGTTAAAAAAGTCATTGGTTCAGTATGTCAGAAAGAGGATAACTGCTTGCTTATTTCAAGTTGTGCTATCAGAAGACCTGAAGAGTACCAATAGAGGATATCCATTAGTACACGAAGATGAACTCAAAAGGGTACAGCTGATATCCTGTGAATCGTGGTCAATAGGTTGTCATGAATACTGCTGCGTACGCTACTTACTTAGTACATTTCTGTGAACTAACATTTCAAAAAGGATCGTGGTTTCCTCGATGTTGTCTATCGCTACAAAGGTCACCTTGTCCACTGTATTATTAGTGGTCACTCTTACTATGAAGACGAATTTGCAATCAAACTACACTTTGACACTGTGGCTCTTGGAGAATTACACCAAAAATCCGAGGGTTACGAGTCTCTGAATATCTTGTCAACTTCTGATGCACCAGACGAGATTTGGGATTCTGTAAAAGATATCATTCCAAAAGAATCGCCTTCGCATACTGATAGTATGTTATTCCTAGCGTCATTGGCAATTATCGGATGTCCTAGCACACATATTGGAACGGTTGAAGATGTGGGAAGAAATCATCTGTTGTACGAAGATCCTCTACTCAAGTACTTTTTTCATATTGTGACGAAAGGACTTCCAAAAGGATCTATATATCGCTGATAATAAACTCACTGTTCCCTTCTGGGCTTGCATATTTTACTGGATATCTTTTTAAAACGTTGAACTTAAAGCATGTGTTGTTATTTGAGACACTTTCATTGCCTATCGGCACTAGGTGTTAGAAATTCGCAAAAATTTGCAATCTAATTTGACAGTTGCCTTCAAGGGACTTCAGACTAGTACAGGCCATTAGAAGACTCTCAACTATCACCTGTGTGACACATAGGTCCACATAAAGCGGTTTTAGAACCGTATCTTGTGATTCATTACACAGACATTTTTCCGCAGTGGCAACTTAACGAAAATTGTTTTTCACCAATTTCAACTCGTTTACTTCATGACAACCGTATTTATAAACGAACTTCACTACGAAGATAAGTGGGAGGACCAATTCGAAGGTATGTAACTTCTAAACGTTCATCTGTAAAGCCTCAAACAATTTTGAAAGGAGTCGAGATTGCTGGTCCCGCGGGTACTAATTTGACTGGCTGGTCGCTTGCGCTTTACAAAGGTATGTCTATCTAGCGCCAACTCCGATTTTGTATCTTTTTTTGTGTATGTTAAGATTCTTTCTTCAAGGTGATGGCACAATGTATAAACAAGTCGATGTGCATGGTTTGATAGCGAATTTGTCAGTACGGTTATTTTTTTTTTACCATCCAAAAAAAACATCACGTGATTTTTTGTTTTCAAACTCAAAAATTGTTATTTTAGAACGGTTTCGGGTGTGTGTTTGTGTATGTTCCTCATATTGATAACGGTAAGTGAGAAGATAATCTCCTTAAAAACTACAACTCTAACTCTTATGAAGGTGAACACGGTGGCGCTGGTATAGCGTTAATTGACGCTGATGGCACTGTCCGACAATTTTTAAGGTAACGAATAGAACATAAATCACGACAGTCGTTATTCTCACTTGTAATTAGCTATGAGGGTCAGTTTACAGCGAGCGATGGTAAATAAGATTTAGCTCATTCAAAACTCAACGTTTTCTTACCGGAAACTCAATAGGTCCTGCTTCTGGTACTGAAAGTATTGATATCTCAGTATCAGAATCTGATCAGAGCAGTAACAAGAACTCCTTACAGCTACAGGGAAAAGGTCGTGTGTACGAAGACTTTGAATGGGTACGTGTCTATTAACAAACCCTTTGTTCCTTACAACACATAGCATGGTCCTGTAAAGAGTTCTCCTGGTGCTATCAACGCCGGTCAAGAGTTTGGTATGTCACTTTGTTAACTGAGCTGTGAAGCTAAATTAAGAGCAGAGGAAGTCAAAATTGAAGCGGGAGGTGTAGCTTTAGACATGAAAGTCCAAGAAAATAGAAAAAATCATCACACAGACTTGTATGAAACGCCTGTGATGCTATTACTGCGGTACACATATATACAATATATATATTACTAATTAAGCACATCTAGACGCGCTCAGGAGTTTGACGTTGAGTTTACTACGGACAAACGTAATTTTTTTTAAACAATTGTTGATGAGATTCTTTTCTTATAACCTGTACAGCAAGCGACTCCAAGATATCGATTGAGTTATCAGTATTCCCTGAGGAAGAGAAGATAACGTTTGATGTCTTGCAAGAAAGACCATCACGTGATTCAAACAAGTGGGAGGCATACATATGGACGAAAAAAGAAAATGGATTTTCGATGAGAATAAGGTTTGTTCCTTTTGAAACTTTTTCCTCCAGCACTTTCAGCCCTTTCTATTTTGGGATTTTTGCTCAAATTTCTTGATTCTATTTTGCGGAGGGTTAATAAATATGAAGGATACCTGCGAATGCAATTGTTGGACAGTACACAATGAAAATTACTTTCGAAGGAGAAGAGCCAATAGCATATCCTCATCCAGTAATTGTTTTGTTCAACCCTTGGAGCGAAAAAGATGATGTTTACATAAGAAATGATAGAGATAGAACAGAGTATGTAACAAACTATGAGGGGGCTATTTGGGTACGTAAAAACAACACTGAAGACAAGAAAAAGCCAAACAGAATTAACTATTTTTTTACCATTTGTCCATTGTTTTTGTTTTGCTTGTTTTGTTGTATTACCACCTCTTTTAGAAAGGTAGCGCATTGCTCGCAACTCGACTAGCATGGGATTATGCTATCTATGAAGAGAAGTCTCTTTTGGCTTGTCTACAGCTGGTTACAATGTTGCCAGTACGGTTTTTTTTATTTACTGTAATGACGTATGAAGCTTATATTGTTTTGTAGTTAGATACAAGGTCTGACGCAGTTCTTTTTTCAAGAGCTTTGAGCGCACTTGTAAATTCTCAAGATGAAGGCGGTATCTTGGTGGGAAACTGGAGTGGTACCGTTTGTTTTTAACTTGATTTTCTGCCAAAATAACCAACGAGGTTTTTGTTTGATTGATTGTCTATTTAGGAAACTACGAAGGTGGAGAGAAACCAAGTTCTTGGACAGGATCAGGTCCTATCTTAGAGCAATTCTATGTTACTGAAAATCCAGTAAAATACGGTCAATGCTGGGTGTTTGGTAAGTAGTCTTGTTTAGCTGGTTTTTTTTCTAACTCTTCTTCAGCTTGCGTTTTATGCTCCGTTTGTAGAATACTTGGTATCCCTTGTCGTTCCTTGACGAATTTCAACTCAGGTACGGTTTTGTTTTAATATGTCATCGTAGATCACGTGATATAAGGCAACTTTTTGTTTATTCTGTTTTGTTTATGTTAGCCCACGACACATCTTTTGACAGAGGCATTGAGTTGTATTTCTACAGAGACGATGATGGAGAACTCATTAAAGATCATGCTGTAACTTCAGATTCCATTTGGTACCACATCATAAAACCCTTTATTCTTTATTAGAGTATTGCCTTTGTAATCGATTAACCTATCTTCTTAGGAACTTCCATTGCTGGAATGAAGTATGGTATGTTTGTTGATTTTCTCAGCTTCACTTTACTAACGCTATTGATAGGCTTGCAAGGAGAGACTTACCACCTGGATATGGTTCTATTTATACTTCTTATTTACTTTGTTGCTAATCTAAGGTCTGTAGGTGGTTGGCAAGCACTTGATTCTACACCTCAAGTACGCTTGTTATTTTTTACTATTTACTAAGCAATACAAAGGAATTGAGTGGTGGTATATATCAAACTGGACCTTGTCCGGTTTCGGCTATTAAGGCAGGATCTAAGAGCAAAGCAATTAAATATGATCTTGACTTTATTTATGCTGAAGTTAACGCTGATATAAAGTAAGTTGACTTGATAAGATGCTTGTCAAGAAGGATTAAAAGCAATTTCGTTCAACATTTCTAACTGTTATATTTTTTAGACACTTTGCACGTGATGAAGAGAGTGGGGAATATGAATTAATTAAAGTAAATACTAAACATGTTGGCGCAGAAATAGTTACAAAGGTACACTTGGCTTTATTAATCACATGCGAAAACAATTTCGTTATTTTGTTTTTTTCTTTGATGTGAAATGAGTAGTTTCACTTGGCAGTATTCCTGTGTTCGCAAGAGACTATCCTATTTACCACACCAGATCTCTCTGCTTGATAGCTTGTTAACTTGTTTCTAGGCAGTTAACTCTATGCTAAAGAGATACATTACAGGAGGTTACAAGCATTTTGAAGGAACTGCAGCGGAACGTGCAGTACACCAAGCACCATCAGGTATTTAAAACCAGGTGTCTTTTAAACTGGTTGCTCATAACAATTGTAGAAGCACTCAAGCTTGAAATGTCTGTTGAACCAGAACAGGTAAGCAAATATCAAGATACTTCTATTGTTATGAGGAGGTCTAGATTACAGCTATGCTAAAATGCAGTCTTGACCACTTACGCACATTGTTACTTTTTTGGCGTTCAAAAGAAAAACGAAAAAGTTGAAAACCCAAACAGTTTTTTGTTTATGTAGTTTTAATTCAACATCTAAAACGAATGTTTTAGGCTCGTGTTGGCGATGACTTTGAAGTTACTATAACTGTAACAAGACTTAAAGGTGCCGGTTATACTCCAGATAGGAATGCTTCACTCATGTGCGTTTTTAAAACTGTTTTTTTTTTGTGCTTAAACTTTGTAATTATCACTTAGGTTTGTTGCTTATGCGCTGTTCTATACTGGAGAACCAAGAGATAAATTTAAGTCCAAGACTGTTAGAAAATTCACTGTCCTTGGATCAGGTGAACCTGCAGAATTTAAGATTAAAATATCTCAGCGGAATTACCTACCTCTTCTTGATGATGTAAGTATCTTATAATTTTCTACTTTTTGATGTTTTCTTAACTCTGAAATTAGGATCACTATATGAAGTTTTCATCATATGTACTCATAGATGATACGAAAGAGACCGCCATCAATGAACTTAACTATGATTTACTCGATCCTGAAGTAAATATGGACGTTGATGGTGACTTAAAAGAAGGTGAAGAAAAAGTGGTTAAGGCAAGAACGAACGGTCTTTTTTTTACAAGAAACTAACCTGTTTATTTAACATAACAGGTATCCTTTAAGAACCCAATAAGTAAAGATCTAACAGATATGACTTTACATGTTGAGGGAGCAGGTCTTATTCATAGGGAGAAGTTCAAGGTAACTCAATCATATCGCTCCAAAACCGAGAAAAAATTAAGAAATAACTCATTACTCTATTGTAGATTGGTACTTTAGCCAGTGGAGCTACAATGGAACAAGATGTTACAATCAAGGGATTACATACAGGTAATCACATACTAGTAGCGACAATAAACTGTAACGTACGTCGAAACGAAAAAAAAAACTGGAAACTTTTTTTTTGATTTATTGGTTTATAACTTTTGGTGTAGGAATTGGCGCCAATCCATGGTGAGCAAGATGTATCTGTGATATAAAATGATTTACATGCGGAATTGTCATAAGGGATTAAAAAAATAGAAACACAGTATTACAGCTGGAACGAAGAAAAAACCAAATAAAACTTTACATTCTTGTACCCTCCTTCATATTAACTTAGCATGCCCTAAACTACAAAGAATTTAACGAGCAAATGCATTATAGCCGTTAGCCGTCACGTGTTCTCTGGTACCAATGGCTGCAAGCACGCTCATACTATTTTTTTACAGACGCTCAAATTGCTGCAGCAATTTAGCTTCTTTTTTTGAGGTATGCGCTACACCAGGTGCTCTTCAATCCTTTGTAATCAGTGGACTGTATACTGTGTTTATAGTTCGTTGGAGATGTCATTAGAGTATTTTCTTTGAAATAAATTATAAACATTTGTTAACAACTTGACGCAATAACAAGGAAAAAAAATGGATCATTTGTATTTATATTACAGGCACAACATAGATAATGAGACAAAGAAAGCATATAGTAAACACAGTCATAAAGACACACCACTCAATAAATGATGCATACTTGGGGCAAGCACCTAAGGAGAAACATCTTTAGCAAGACTAACA
The DNA here is from genome assembly GCA_038496445.1 of Trichosphaerium sp. ATCC 40318. NCBI lineage: Eukaryota > Discosea > Flabellinia > Trichosidae > Trichosphaerium > Trichosphaerium sp. ATCC 40318. Next base: position 108,998 of record JALMLS010000195.1, read on the forward strand.
AACAACATCAATGACAAATTGTACCTTGTCTGCGATGTTTCTTTTTGATTGATCTTGCAAAATCCTTCAAAAAAAAAAATTAGCCAAATGACAAAGCATAAAGAATACAATTTTTAGACATACCTCTGGCTTTTCTTCTTCTTCCTTTTGATCATTAAATTTCTGAGTCTCTGACTTTAAAAATCTTTCAAGCCTTTGAGTATACTTTCTACTGAAAATATCGAAATAGTAGCAAGCACCTAAAGAAACCCTTGTAAGAAAGAAAAAAAATCTATCAATCTCCAAACAACCGAAATATACGTACCACTCCAACACGAGAAAAAGAAGATAAATAGAACATAGACAACATTAAACCAACGGTACTCATAAGCGAACTTGGCTGGGATCAAGAATATTATAGTATACACATATTGAAACCCTGAAAAAAGCAAGAAGAGCGTCAGTAAACAAAGCACATCTCACTCCTCAAAAAAAAAATTCAAAAAAAATACTTGCCTACGAGTAATACCAATGGAGGTACATTCACTCCACGCTTGTGGAAAAAGTTGTAAATAAAGTGAGGCTGAATTTCAGACATCCAGATTTTAGAGGTGACCAAGTACTTGTCTTGTTTAATTTTACTCCTATCTAATAGCTCTGTTCTGATCAAGTAAAATATCTAAAACAGCAAAAAACGCCAAGAGTCAGCCTTCATTTAAGAATTTTTGAAGAAATTTGAACAAAAAGCTCTAAAAGCCAACAAAATGTATCCATATCGTTTACGCACCTGCCAAAAGCTGTATACAACGAGCGGGATTACCAAAAAATCTTTAAATGAGATATGCTCGTCTTCTGGCTGATTAAACAGCTCAGGGTTCTTCCAACGCAAGCAATAGCTAACTATTAATTATTAGAACGGCAATTGGTCAGTTTAAACATGAATCCAAAAGAGGACTTACCACAAGGAGGAAACATATGTATAAATAAAGTTGTTACTTTGTCTAAATCATGGAATACTAAACTATTACGCCATGCGACAACTGCAAAACCAAGAGGGCCAGTTCTAAGCAAAATTAAAAAAGTCAGAAATTTTGAACATCCATTCTGAATAAGTGAACATCTGTTGATGGTTTTGAAAACTATTTTCGGGCTAGATTCTCGCCGTGAACGTACGATAATGAGAATATCAGTTTAAAGTATTTAATATCATTCCAAAACCCGAGAAAGTATATGAGGTAAACGAATTGGCAAAAGTAGCAGTAATCTAGCAAGAAGTAGTGAAACTTCAAGCCATGGTAGTGAAAGAAGCGCCAAAGTATAAGCTAGAATCGAGTAAACGAAGGACATTTCGCACGAAAAATACAAAAAACGTACTGGAATCATAGAAAATATGTAAAACCAGTGTATGAACTGTGGTGCTGCCAAGATAAAGTATTGAGTGCCTAAAACAAGGCGTTTCAGCATTGAGAAAAATAAAAAAAAGACAAATCTGGCATTTCTTCGTTTACTTACCTAGTAGAAGTGCAATACCCGCCATGAACGCTCTATAGTGAGTTAACCACGTATACAGAAGTACGGAAAAACTTTCGTCATACATTTTATCAATGGTTCTAATAAACGGAGGTGATTTTAGTTTTGCTCTCGATTTGTCTAGGAACTTTTGAAGGTCTTCACGCGATTTGCTGGTTCTTATTTTCACCAAGTCTCTTCCTTTTTTAATATTTCCCTGTAAATGCGAATTAGCGTATTTCAGCGCGTGGAGGATAAGATCCGAGCATTAATAGAGCTAACAATTGCTTAAAAAAGATCCATACCATTATGCTTTGGCCTACTTCTTTCCAGTTGTTCAGGTCTGTTCCTTTCTGTAGTTGTAGCCTGCGCGCGGCTTATTAGCGTTCAACGATGAATTTCTGTCGTACGTTGCCCAAGTACTCGTAAACTCTTGAAAAAACGCTGCCTTCTGGTTAGGGCCTGGAACCCAGTCATCGTATTCGAAATTCAAACCGTCAAAGTTATGATTATCTCCCTCTGAGGCATACTCATCAGCGTCGCTGGAAGGACGTTCTGTCGCCATGCTACGTGGTCAGTCCAACTTGCTGGTTGAAAATGAAAGAAGTCAGACACGTTCTTTCAGCAATAGTCATGACAGCTGTTTTAATGCTTAATTAGAGCGAGTTGCTTTTTTCAAAGACTGTTTAGTGTAGTAATCTACTTATTACAAGGCGTATGAGCGCCAGTAGAAATTGTCTTGCCAAAACCGTTAGATAACTGAAAAAAAAGTGTGAAAACGCCTCATTTGGATTGATTGCGTTGTACCATGGTTATAGTGATCGAAAAGGGGTAGAAGTGGCTGTTGGAGGCTCCAAGCGCCGTAGAAACGCTCACAAGTTGGTAAAACGTATTAGAGTGGAAATAATGCGCTTCTTGGGACGAATTCATTTTGTGCGGTGCATTCCCAAAAAGATTAAAAAAACAGTCAAGTTTGTGATTTTCGCGATAATGATCAGAAAAAGAGTACGATAATTACATCCTCGCGTGTTGCGCACGCAATGAATTTTATTCTCCTCATATTGATCTCGTTGGCGCTTATTAACGAAGCCCAATCAACAATATGTACAAATGCTACATGCGAGTATACCTTTGTTATAAGCAACCGCCTAACCATGGTACTAATTAAACAGTGTTTCCCTACGCGTAATATTAAAAAACGTTAGTCTACAAAAAACCTTCCCAACTCAAACGGAGTGTATGTATACGTAAAAGACGGTTCATACTATTATCTTGATGGAACAGTACAGTGAAAACAAGGTTCATAACCCGAGCTAACATTACCTTTTTAGAAGGAAGTAAAGCTGCCAGATGATAAGGTTGACGAAATCATAGATACTGATGGTTTCTGGCGCATGGTTACAGTAGTAAATGGGCAATTACCTGGACCTGCGATAGAAGTAATGGAGGGCGCTGAAATAGTAGTACACGTGGAGAATAGACTAGAAAATGAAGCCACTACTATGCATTGGCATGGCATGTTCCAGAGAGGTACACCATGGATGGATGGTGTCTCTCAGATTACACAGTGTGGTATATTACCAGCTACTTCGTTTACATACCGATTCAAAGCAGAACCGGCAGGTACACAAATTATTATTTTATCTCCATTGGTCGTTTTGGTCAATTTTTTGAGTATCTTAGGAACACATTGGTATCATTCGCACCATGGTCTACAACGATCTGAGGGTGTATTTGGAGCATTAATAATACATTCTAAGAAGCCTGATACTCTCCACGCCAAATATTGTAACGAGGAGAACGACTTTCATTTGGTATGCTAGTGTTTTTTGAAATGAGTTACAACCACGTGGTTGCTGTTTTTTTTTTGTTCTGACCTTTATAAGATATTGAATGATTGGTATCATCACTCTCAGGTAGATATTATGCATAAGCGTATTGGTACTGGTTACCACCCAAATGGTCCAGATAAAGCGAGCACTCCGTGGACATTTGGTTTTGATGGAAAAATTACAGCTGAAGTACCTTTTCAGTCAGCCTTGATAAACGGCAAAGGACGTTTCAAGTAGGTTATAATTATGCCACAGATTTACTTATTATAAACAGCAACTCAGAGTATGATTTATTGGACGGCTGTCCGTCAGTGAGAAAGAATAAAGTACTTACATAATACGAAACTTTCTAAAACTAATTGTGATCAAGATACAACTCACAACGTATAATGTCAAACCAAACTCAGTCTACTGTTTCCGCGCGATTGGTGCTATGATGGAGAAGAATTTTGAGATATCTATAGATGGTCATCCAATCACGTGCGTGGTTAATTTAATCACGTGCAAACGTTAATTTTTTTGTTCGTAGTATTATAGCTTCAGATGGACATGAAGTCGAACCAATTACAGTGGATACCCTTCACTTGCATGGAGGTGAGAGATATGATTTTGTAGTAGAGACAAAACCATCAACGCCTGGTGATGGTAATGTATGGATTCGTGCACAAACTACAGAGCATGCACCAGGTACTCAGAATCACCAAGGACTTGCTATTCTGCGGTATCAAGGTACAAAACATAAAACTCGTTCTGTATTTGTTTTTAAACTCTGTTTACTAGGCGCCCCAAACAAAGATCCTCAGTCATCGAGAACGCCTTGCACTGCCACCAAGAGATGTAAAAGCCTTAACTGCCCTTACCCTGCTTTTCCTACATCGTATTACAAGGATTGTATTCATGTTGATGCGATGAGAAGCTATGAAAAGTCTTTTGTTCCAAACTTCCCTGAGCCTGATTTTGTTGAGTATTTTCTTAACTTTGTCTTTGAACCACTCGGCGTTAATAGAAGAAGGTACGAGGTTGTTTTTGTATTCAAAAACGTGAAGCTATTGCGTGCATGTTGAGACTAAAACAAACCCTAGTTTCGTGGTCCCAAGTTCTCCACTATTAACTCAATTCGGAAATGGTACTACTCTATTTACTTGATGATTGGTTCTTTTTTTTTCCCTTTTTGGAACAAACTCGTGCCTCTTAGAAGAAATACTATTTATTTTTTGCACGTAAATTTGGACTAAGAATAATTATAGATACACACGTTCCTTGTGATGACACGAAATGTGATTACGACTCATGTAGTTGTACACATTACCAAACAATAGAATACAATAAGACAGTACAATTGGTATTAACTAATTTTGGTCGACATGCTGCAGCAATGCACCCAGTGCACCTTCATGGACACTCATTTTATGTTCTTCAAACAGGATTTCCAGACTTTGATCCCGTTACTGGTATGTCACAATTAGTGTTATGACCATTGTTTTAAAACTGCATAGGAAGATTACTCAATAATATAACATCGAATATTGAGTGTATTAATGGCACTGTATGTGGTACGCAACAGAACAAACAAAAAAAATTGTTCGCAGTATCAAACTTTTTGTTGTTTATCGTGTTTAACACAATGTCTAGCCGTTCAGAAATGGAAACCTGGATACCCTAAAGACTTGAACCTAGAAAACGCCCCTCAAAAGGATACAGTCGTTGGTATGCAAATTTAAGAAGTACCAAAACAATAATTACTAACTTGGATTTTTAGTTGCACCAGGATCTTATGTTGTTGTTCGTTTTGTCTCTGACAATCCTGGTTGGTGGCATTTACATTGTCATATGACTCAACATCTTTACTATGGTCTTGGAATGATCTTAAACGAAGCACCTCAAGAGCAGAAGCTATTTCCACCACCTGCAGGGTACAAACACTTCAAAATAGCTTTTTTTTTGCTTCATTTCTTTATACATCTTTAGGTTCCCAACTTGTGGTAACTTTAAGACTGAAAGTATCTCTGATAGCAGAAAAATGTGGGAAAATCTCAAAGCAAAAAGGGCACCATAATAAAATAAACTAACCTATTAAACATCACAATGGTTTAAACCAGGATCACCAATGCAAACAAAGCGTTAACATTACAAAATATATTTAAACCCTTTTTTTTTTGAACCTTCATCAAGAATATTATCTACAGGCACTTGATTGTATATTCTTTGAGACAGACAGCAAAACCTTGCACGGCTTCCTGACTTGAAGGATACTGACTAAGCAATCGGAACATGTCATTAAGTCATGTCTGTAGCAAATCGTTATGAGCTCTCCTCCACAGCGTACGACATTATGCTATCCGCCTCAGAGTGTTGTAAAAACGACAGTGTCACTGGTATAAGTTTGTTACAGCTACCAACAGAGATATTAGCGCACATCTTGCGTCAAACGACCAAATCACGATTTAAAGCTTGTCAAACCTCTCGTTTCCTTGCTTCTATCGTTCATGACGTTATCGGATACCATGCTGTTACGATTAAAACGCCAACTCAAGCAAAATTAGCATTAAAACATGCTGGCATTCTGAAACATACAACAATCACCCTCTTGGGTAACTTTTATGACAACATAATCAAGCAATTCGCTGGTGCTCATTCGATTTACCTTAAGTACACTTCAGTAACAGATGAAGGTGTCAAAGCTCTTGCTGGGGTCCATGATATTTACCTTAAGTATGCTTCAGTAACTGATGAAGGTGTCAAAGCACTTGCTGGAGTTCATATTATTAACCTCAGTAGTACTGCAGTAACTGATGAGGGTATCAAAGCACTTGTTGGAGTACATGATATTAACCTTAGTGGCACTTCAATAACTGACGATGGTGTCATAGCACTTGCTGGAGTTCATACTATTAACCTCCATAACACCCCAGTTACAGACAAGGGCGTCATAGCGCTTGCTGGCGTTCATGCTATTTGCCTTGATGATACTTCAATAACAGACATAAGTGCCAAAGCACTTGCTGGTGCCCACACTATTAGCCTCAGTAGAACTTCAGTAACTGATGAAGGTGTCACAGCACTTGCTGGATCTCATACTGTTTACCTCAATAAAACTTCAGTAACTGATAAAGGAATTAAAGCACTTGCTGGAGTACATACCATAGACCTCAGCAACACTTCAGTAACTGATGAAGGTGTTATAGCACTTGCTGGAGTTCATACAATTTACCTCAGTCGCACTTCAATAACTGACAAGGGTGCCACAGCACTTGCTGGAGTTCATACAATTTACCTTGATAGAACTTCAGTAACAGATGTAGGTGTTAAAGCACTTGCTGGAGTTCATGAGATTCACCTTCAGAGCACTTCAGTAACAGACGAGGGAGTTAAAGCGCTTGTTGGAGTTTATACTATTAACCTCAATAGAACTTCAGTAACTAAAGAAGGTATTAAAGCACTTGCTGGAGCAAAAAATATATACTGCTCCCGCTTGGTCCGATAAAAGAATTGTTAAACTGTACAGTAGCGAAGTTGTGATCTAGACAATACTAAATAAAGTTCTTTCAGACGAGCTTTAAGGTTCTCAAAAAGAAACCGTTTGGTGTTGTACATTTCAGTCAAGCTTGTTGTACTGCTTTCAAAATCAGAGTGGCACTTATTTAAGATATTTAGACGACTTCAATGGTTTAGGTATCACGTGGTGGCAGTCAACTTTGTTCATTTTGATCATTTTCAGTCCTTCCAACGTCATGAAAGCAGTTATAGAATCAATATCAGAGAACAAGTACATTCACTGGTACTGTAAAAGCTGAAACGAATGCGTTAGTTCACTAAAATTATTTGCTGAAGGTTCCTTGCTGAGATGTTAGGCACATTTGTTATCGTGTTTATTGGTATTGGCAGCGTACGTTGTTCTACATGACAAGAAATGGCGCACTTCGCAAAACTACAAGGAGTATTAGACGAGCACGTGCACGTGATAACTAATCACTCAAGCGCTAAAAGAAATGGCGTCTCTTCTGTCAATCCTATTTTTTTACGGTTTATTGCGTGTTTATTAGTCTAGGTTACTGTAGATGTAACAATGAGCACTTATCAAGGCAAGAAATTATTGTGCTTGAATGGTTGAAGTAAATTTCTTGTTTTAGGACTGTGGCAAGTACGCCTTTACTGTTTGTATGTTGAATTGGTATCCCAACACAATAAGTAGATTGCTTCAATTTGGGGATTTGGCATCGCTCTTGCAATTTTTGTTTCGGACAGTGTCTCAGGTGAGTAAAAAAAAAACCAGAATACTGTGATGTTCTAAGTGTATGCTTTTAACAGGGGCCCACGTAAGTTAGGATCAACTCAAAACGTGTATGAGCTTAATTTTGGTGTAATAGTTAAATCCTGCTGTTACTATCGCATTTTATTTGTATCGTAAAAAAGAAATGAAGTTAACTTGGCACGTCACTTTCAAAACTCGCTTGCAACTTTTTTTTTTGGTCTTATATTTTTAAAGGTACAAAGTACTGTTATACATTGCAGCTCAGTTTGTTGGTGCATTCATAGCTGGAGCTACAATATACGGTACTTTGAGGTTGTCAAGTACTAGAGCTTAATCACAATGCTACAGGTTGTTTCCGTAGATTTTTACAAAATTTCGAGAAACAACAAGGACTTGTACGTGGTCAACCAGGTACTTTCACACCCATTCGTTTATATGCTCAATATACTCACTAACACAAAATCTATTTCAGGAAGTCAAATATCAGCAATGTGTTTTGGGTGTTATGTACGGGAAACAACAAATTTTTGTCAAGTGAGGTTTTTACATTTAGAAATAGTTCCCGAATCCTGGTATTTTTGGTGTCGAACGTGCGTATTGAGATGCATTCTATAGGCTATAATGTATATTATAAACATTTATTTAGATAATTTCTTGATAAACTCAATTGAGGCTTTTGCAATTGAAGCTCTGGGAACAGGTTTTCTGGTACTTGTCATTTTTACACTCACAGATAAACGCAATAAAACGCTTCCCAAAACTGCAAAAGGTACGCCAAGTGTATTAAACAATTTCTCGTTATAATCGAACACATAATAGCACTAGCACCATTCTTCATCGGATTCACAGTATCTGTCTTGATCAGGTATGTGTTTAATTTAACAGTTGGAAAACAAGAATAAAATAAGAAATAAGTTCTAACCTTTTCCGGGCAGTTTGTTTGCTCCTTTGACTCAAGCGAGTTACAATCCTGCACGTGATTTTGGTCCAAGACTTGTTGCGTTGATTGGTATGTTGAAGTTAGCCATAATTAAGCATTCAAGGCATACAATAACTAATTTCTATGCAGCTGGTTGGGGTAAAATTGCTATTCCAGGACCTCGCAATGGCTTCTGGTTGTACCTCATTGGTACTTTGTTTCTTTTTTATTCAACTAGTTAATTGTATGTGTAGCTCCTTTTTTAGGGTCTGTCATAGCAGGTGCCATGTACGAGTTTGTATTCGGGTATGTTTCTCATTTCCTATGATATTTTGCTTTGTTGGAAAACACCATACTTACATGTTGTGTTAGGCTGTCCTTCAGAGTCAAGAAGAGTAACGACGGTAATTCTTGTCATGTACTTAGCACTCCTCATGGAGATATAACATGTACGACTGCATCTAACGATAATGGAATAAAAGATATCGATTTGTAACCATCATAAATAAACAATATGAAATACAAGATGCTTTAGTTATGTTTAGTATCACACAAAAGGAAACAAGTAAGCCCGTACCATATTTTTAAACACTATAAAATAAATACTATACTTGAGTCATAGCCATCACGCTTGTGGCTCATGTGTAAGAACTAAAACTATTTTGGAAAAATATATTCAATCACTGGCAAGTCTCAAATTATCCGCCTACGGTTCCCATTCTTATGAACAACAAAAGAAATGCATTGTTATAAACAAAGTCACATTGAGGAGATGGATTGGTTAGCGTTTTATGAGGCAATAGGAGCGCCACCTGTAGACTAGTTCGACATATGTCAAGTGTGAATGTGTCGCTTAGTCTACCAACCCATAGTTGTACCGCTCTAGTCTTTGATACACTTTGGATCGCTATTGACTCATTCTACCTCTATCCTTTCAAGTCCTACAGCTTGTGGGCATCCAAAAATGAGTCCCTGACTCCACAATCAGAATCAGAAGTGTTGGAATTATTTACCGTTGTACGTACTTCGTCTATAATTTCGTATGCAACTAGAAATTCACTCTGAAGTCCTCAGGGTTTGACCCGAAATAGAGCTATTTTTTAGCACTAAGCCTGAGTTTGCAGAATGGTTTGTGAATATAGGTAGACCTAGTGCAACTCTGCAAGCTATCGTGCATCCCTATGGAGTACTGTACCAGATCAGCATAAGCGTAGAAAGTCAAGTGCATATAGCGTTATTTCTTAAATCCCTAATTGAAGGCTAAACTATTCTTGATGAGTTTGTTTGTTTGGTTTATTTGACTTAAGCATTGCTTAAATACAGGCGCAGGCCGCGAGTATTTTTGGGCTTTTCCCGTTCCGCGTTACATTATATAGTACAACACAGGTTCTCCATCTAACCTGGACTGCCCCTATTATTCTTGATGAGTATCACGTGGTGGCAGTCAACTTTTTCATTTTGATCATTTTCAGTCCTCCAAACGTCATGAAAGCAGTTATAGAATCAATATCAGAGAACAAGTACATTCATTGGTACAGTAAAAGTGCGAGTTGATTAATTTAATAAACATTTGCTCAAGGTTCCTTGCTGAGATGTTAGGCACATTTGTTATCGTGTTTATTGGTATTGGCAGCGTAAGTTGTTCTACATGACAAGAAATGGCGCTATTTTTGTTTAGTAGGCTCACTTTACTTCTCAACGCCACTACAAAGAGTAATAGATGAGCACGTGATAATTAATCACTCAAGCGCTAAAAGAAATGGCGTCTCTTCTGTCAATCCTATTTTTTAAGGTTTTATAGCGTATTTATAACTCTAGGTTACTGTAGATGTAACAATGAGCACTTATCAAGGCAAGAAAATACAACTTAGTGGTTAAAGTAAATTTCTATTTTAGGGTTATGGCAGGTACGCCTTACTGGTTGTATTTTGAACGGTACCCCAATATAATAAGTAGATTGCTTCAATTTGGGGATTTGGCATTACTCTTGCAATTTTTGTTTCGGACAGTGTCTCAGGTGAGGAAAAAAAAAACCAGAATACTTTGATGTTCTAAGTGTATGCTTTTAAGGGGCCCACGTAAGTTAAGGTCAACTCAAAACATGTATGAGCTTAATTTTGGTGTAATAGTTAAATCCTGCTGTTACTATCGCATTTTATTTGTATCGTAAAAAAGAAATGAAGTTAACTTGGCACGTCACTTTCAAAACTCGCTTGCAACTTTTTTTTTTGTCTTATATTTTTAAAGGTACAAAGTACTGTTATACATTGCAGCTCAGTTTGTTGGTGCATTCATAGCTGGTGTTACAATATACGGTACTTTGAGGTTGTCAAGTACTAGAGCTTAATCATAATGTTACTAGGTTGTTTCCGTAGATTTTTACAAAATTTTGAGAAACAACAAGGACTTGTACGTGGTCAACCAGGTACCTCAATGCGCTTTTATTATGCTAGATATACGCTAAAATAAATCTATTTCAGGAAGTCAAATATCAGCAATGTGTTTTGGGTGTTATGTACGTAAACAACAAATTTTTGTCAAGTGAGGTTTTTACATTTAGAAATAGTTCCCGAATCCTGGTATTTTTGGTGTCAAACGTGCGTATTGAGATGTATTCTATAGGCTATAGCGTATTGTATAAATATTTATTTAGATAATTTCTTGATAAACTCAATTGAGGCTTTTGCAATTGAAGCTCTGGGAACAGGTTTTCTGGTACTTGTCATTTTTACACTTACAGATAAACGCAATAAAACACTTCCCAAAACTGCAAAAGGTATGCCAAGTGCATTAACAATTTCTCGCTATAATCGAACACATAATAGCACTAGCACCATTCTTCATCGGATTCACAGTATCTGTCTTGATCAGGTATGTTAATTTATTATGATGAAAAACTATAAGGGAAGAATAAAATAAGAACTAATGTTTGGGCAGTTTGTTTGCTCCTTTGACTCAAGCAAGTTATAATCCCGCACGTGATTTTGGTCCAAGACTTGTTGCGTTGATTGGTATGTTGAAGTTAGCCATAATTAGGCATTCAAGGCATACAATAGCTAACTTCTATACAGCTGGTTGGGGTAAAATTGCTATTCCAGGACCTCGTAATGGCTTCTGGTTGTACCTCATTGGTACTTTGTTTCTTTTTTATTCAACTAGTTAATTGTATGTGTAGCTCCTTTTTTAGGGTCTGTCATAGCAGGTGCCATGTACGAGTTTGTATTCGGGTATGTTTCTCATTTCCTATGATATTTTGCTTTGTTGGAAAACACCATACTTACATGTTGTGTTAAGGCTGTCCTTCAGAGTCAAGAAGACAAAAGACAGTGATGATTGTCATATGCTTATAACTCCTCAGGGAGATATAACATGTACGACTGAATCTAACAATAACGGAATCAGCGATAGCGATTTGTAACTCATAAATAAACCAAAATGCAATCAGGCTGCTTTTTAGTATCACATAAAAGGAACGAAAACAAGTACGTCCTTTATAGTAAACCACGTTGTCAAATCGATGCTACAGTTTACTCATTAAGTCATCACGCATTGTGGAAGGTTAAACAGAACCAAACGGATTTTTGGTTAATGTACAATTTTATTAATTTTATTCAACTTTCGTCAAGGAGAACCTTTTTTCTTTTTCCTTTCTTATAAATACACTGTAAAATAAGGTATCCGTCATCATCCCACTCTTTATACTCACCATGCCTTTTACCTTTTCTATTATAATAGCACTCCGTAGTGAGTACACCATTAATGTTCCACTCTTTGTACAAACCGACTACTTTGCCGTCCTGATAAACACATTTAGACCTTATCTGTCCGTTATTGTGCCACCATTTATACTCTCCGTGGACGTTACCATCCTTTATAAACCAGTCTAAACAGAGTTCTCCATTGTTATAATACCGTTTCTGCTCTCTATCTCTCTTTCCGTACTTGTAGAAGCAAGAAATATGAGGAATACCGTTCGGATACCATTCCGAATACTTGCCGTGCTTCTCATCGTTTGCGTATGTACACTTTACCCTGTGTTTCCCGTTTCTATGCCATTCTTGGTGCGTGCCGCATAGTTTATCTTGTATATAGTGACTTTTTGTGCTTAATTGTCCGTTTGGATGCCATTCTATGTATTCACCGTGCCGCTTACCGGTTTTCCAGTATTGTTGTTGAATTACCCTTCCTTTACTTTTTTTCTTCCAAACTCCAGTGTTTTTTAGTTTAGCATCAAATCTCGTACTCGTAGCCGCTTTACGCGATAATAGAGGCCACAAACAATAAACTTGGTGGTTTAAATCCATTATATCAAGTTGTAACTCCATGGGTAGGTCCAATATATTGATTGGATGCGCGGAACGCAGAAAAGACTACAATGATGAGTTTGTAAAAATAGAGGTTACAAAACGTTTTCGCGCTCTACCACTGGCGGGCTTTGTGTTTTAACAGAACGTAAATGTATATAGAGATATCGTACCATGATTGTAGGTTCTTGTGATGCAGTTCCTTCAATGTTCAGAAAATAGTAAAAAAGAAACTTCACTAAAACTCCGTTTACCATTTTGGAATGCTCGCTCAAACGAAACGCTAAAGTTCGAAAACTACACCAGCTTCAATTGGACAGGTATTTGAGTCGTCTTATATGAGAGAACCGATAGAAATAATGGAAACAGAAAATAAAGACGGTCACATTTGAAGGCTTCCAGAAAATAGTGTATTTTTACACCAGTTTAGTATCCAAGTAATTCAACTTTGTAACTATACTATTTTGGTTGTACATACCTGTTTTGCAGGCGTCACACTCACCTACAAGAAGTTTGTCACTGCAGATACCTCAGAATACTATTAGCTATTTACCTATGATTTGTACAACAAGTTGCTATTCGCTGATAACCTTTGGTTTGTAAACTGAGTTTAATAAGGCAATTCCAGAATTAGAATCACGTTTATTGTTACAGTCATGATTGCAATGCATACCTTGTAAAATCCGTAATACTTTTGACACTTTCTTGATCGTACCCAATGACTCAACATCTTTGGTTGGGTTTCATATTGTCGTAAGAAAAGCACAAAAGAAGCTCATGGAAACTTCAGACTATATTAACAAGGCACCCATATACTGTTGTGCTTAGTGATTCTAACCAAAAAATATGGTATGTTTTCTAAATACTAGGTATTAAAGCTAAGGTTCCATGCTGTTGTTATTGATGGTACTTTCAATATAGACGAAGTTGACATTTTGCGAATTTATTTCTTCCCTCCTGAACCGCAAGTTGCACCAATGTTTCATTGATTAACCTCACCAAAAGAAAAGTGCTGCAACACAAAGTGTCAGTACATTTTTATCAACACGTTTCAACCTTTGCTATTCTGTGTAGAGCAACAAAGACTCTTGTTCCTGATAGGTACAGTCAAAATGGTTAGGCGTAGTAAGCCTGATTCGCCATTTACAACAGATGGCGGCTTGTACCGCTTTGCTGGCAAAAAAGCCAAAAACTGATTTAGTTTTGTGTCTCGGCCAACGCTCCTAAAACGCGTACAAATAGTCGAACTTGGCTCTCTACGCCCGCAAAGGCAGTATGCAAGCGGAAACGTGTAAGTGTAAGTCAACATTAGCAAACAAACTTAAACACTATCACAACCCACTAGCCCGTAGAAACACAACCTCAGTACGCTTCCCTACCATTCTAAACAAAAACCAAAAAACACAGTTTAAAAATACCTTTTTGAAACTAAAAGCTGTTTAAAACCTCATGGTGCCCACTGTGGTGTAATATTACTAATACCACAATTTTTTCCCAACGCGAATAAGAAATTCAAAAGCTCGATGATGTATAGTACTACTGCAGGATCGGAAACTGTTTGTCAGGGCTACGGCTCAGTCCAGGCTGAACACTATGCCATCAATGAAAGTTAACTATTCGGTGGCTACATGGTGGCGTGGGTGCCTTTGCAAAGGGACTAAGGTTTGAGATATTGGTTTACGGAATTCCATCCTACATTTACTATTTTTTATGGTTAGATGAGCAGGCTTGGAAGAATGATACACTTAAATTCAGCAGGCTATTTTTCAAGACAAGATAGAACCAACAGAAAATAGTGAAAGTTGGTTGTATCCGTTTAGGTTTTATTCTCACTTTTGAAGTGCGAGCTCTTTACACTTACGTCTTTTAATTCCTAGTTGGAGTCTATTACTCACTGAACATTTTACAACCAAAGCTTAATCGCCATTTTAAATAGAATGTTGCATGTACACATTCTTTACATTATTCGTCCCTTGAGGACAATTACCAAACCGGGAAAAGTGAGTTCATTCAACTGATTTTTTTAAGGTTAAGTTTTTTGACGAAAAACTCGACATCCCAATTATTCAACTGAAGCAATGTTACGCGCCTACACACAAGCGTACGTATATGTTGGCATTATGGTGCATATAATGGCTCCATTAGAACACGGTCTGTATCTGTCAGAACAAACGTTCGGAAAACAGCTCCTAAACGCTGTTACTCGTTGAATACTAGCCGCTCAGTCGATATCTATCAATATCCTCCTTCTAAACCCAATACCATTCTCAATATTGTGCCTCAAGGGTACAATATGGTGGTAGAGCGCATGGGAAAGTTCCTAGCTGTTCAACCGTCAGGTATTAAGACGTTTAGCAAAACAAAAAAGCGTTATTTTTAACGCAACGCTAGGATGGTTCTTAGCAATCCCTTTTATCGATAAAGTTGCATACGTACACGATATGAGAGAAATGGTACAATAAAATACAAACTATGCAACCATGCGCATCTAAACTCATCAGGCAATATTCATCGAACCTCAATTCGCAGTTACAAGGGATAACGTCAGGTTAGAACTCACTCAATGGTTTTTTTGTAACAAATCAAAAACTGACCAATTTATTATTACAGTGTTCACCTCTCAGGAAATCTATACGTGCAGATCGAAGATGCACATGACGCTAGCTACAAAGTTCGTCGTGTATTGTATTCTATAACAATGATGGCTCAGGCGCTTATGCGTACAGAATGTGGTAAAGTACGACTTAAAAATTTTCTAACAAGTTTTTTTTTTTGTTTTGAACTCATTTTTTTCTTCGTGTAGCTTGAACTCGATGAACTCTTCCACAACAGAAAGACTCTTAACTCAAACTTATTGGATGGTATGAAAGATGCTTGTACGAAATGGAGGTGTAATGTATTACGTTATGAAGTCACCGATATAAAACCTGACCCAATGGTGAGTTCATAGTTGTGCACGTTTTTTTGTTTGGACTCTTTTCCTGACTTGTAGTTGTGTAGATCGCTAAGGCTATGGACAGACAAGCTGCAGCAGAACGTAACAGAAGGGAACAGGTTCTAGAGGCTACTGCAAAGAAACAAGGAATGGTAAGTTTTCTGAAGACATTTATGAAAGTTTTAAGAAAGATGTTAGGTTGAAGTGTCTGAAGGTCAAAGACAAAAAGATATTAACGAATCTGAAGGTATGAAGATTCGTATCTTGAATGAAACATCCGCAAAAGCAACAACAATACGAGAGCTTGCACAAGCGCAAGCAGATGCAACAAAAATGAAGGCTAGCGCTCAAGTACGTCCAAGAAGTCGAAAATCCATTTTTTTTCCCTTTAAACTCACTGTTTCTCAAAAGGCTGAAGCTCTCGCCATTGTTGGTAAATCTCTTGCCAACGAGGAAGGAAAGAATGCCTTGAAGGCTAACTTGTCATCTGAGTACTTTAAGAGCTTTGAAAAGATTGTACAATCCTCAAACACAGTTGTACTACCTCAAGATGTTGGCTCTGTAGATTCAGTTATTGGACGTGCTGTAACTCTTATGGGTGGCTTAGCAGGAGGAAAAGATTCAACCTCTAAAAAAGATGAGTCAACTGATACACAATAACCAATGAACACAAACATTGGAATGATATTCAGATTCTGTATGAACATTTTCCGGCTTTGTATCAGCTGAACTACAAACGCCGACTGTAACAAAAAAAAAGGCACGTTAACTGAAAGACAATAAATATGTTTTGAAAGGACGACATAAAAAACTGAAGTTGTTATCGGCTGATGCATCAAATTATTGACTTTTTTTGGGTCTAGTTCTACAATTACAGCGTTTATTTGGGGTTTTTTACAATTAGATGTGCCCTTGTGTAGGCATGAGGTTCATATTAGAAAGTGTAGAATCCATTTCTCCATCAAGCCTCTCTAACTCATTCTTGGCTTCAGAAATCTTCAATTTCACCAACTCGATATCTGCTGGTAACCCATGATATTTACCAACCTTTTCTCGTAATGGCGCTAACTCTTCTTCACATTGCTTAATTTTAGCAGCTTGTAGACTCAAAGATGAGTGAAAAACGCCTTTAGAAACTTTACTCTCGCTCAACTTTTTCTTTTGATTGCCAATCGCAATATCATACTCCTGAGCCTTACTTGCAAGATACTGAAGCGTTTTTTCTAATTTTTGACGTTGTCTGATGGTGTCAGGTACGCTAGTGGCAATTTGTTTGTTGTGTCTAAAAAAGAGTAGGTAAGTGACATTTACGCTCATACTGTCTACAACGCACCCTACGAGCTTCTTTTGCATGGCCTTGTACTGCCTGGCGCTACCTTTTGCTTGGTACAATTCATCTTCTAAATCTTCTATTTCGCTCTACAACAACACTCAATGCTGATTATGGTATCCACGTACCTCTAAATCGTCTTTTCGCATGTACATGTCAGTGAGCGCGGAAACATAAGCAGAAGACGACACGTCGTGGAGGTCCAATAGCATCGCCAGCTCTACTAAACCATCTGATACATTGTCATTGTGATTAACGCCAACGGTGTTCAATACAAGTTCCAGTTTATCCGCTAATACACAATTACGCTTGTTTATACACTCACCATACCGTTTTGCTTGTATTCAGCGATTTTAGCTTCTAGTTGTTCTTTTTCTTCTGAAAGCTCTTTAAATTGCCGTTTGGCGTCAATGGCAGTTTTATAGAGTCGGTTGATGTTACTATCATTCACTTTTAAATTTGGCGGGGTTTCAGTGCCATAGGTATCTTTTAACCAAGAGAGAACTACAGCGTATTTGCTTGAAGAGGTTTGCTGGCTCATGGAGATTGGTCCCGGTTACGTGAAAGCCTGTTTTTTTTACAAAATTTCTGTTTACGTGACATTTTGACTTTGTTCTGAAATTTTTATCCGAAACAATTTCTGCATGAAAAAAAACTTTGTTCTCAACCTTTCACATCTACAACACAACTCTTGCCCAGAGCTCACCATAGCAATGACGACCACAGCAACACCAGTGAATCTCGTAGTACCATTGGCTCAACCAAACGAATCGCCTACACAGCTCTTGAAAAAACGATTCGCCGAAGCGTCTACTGTATGGAGTTCATGCGCACACAGTGGTTTCAAGCTCAGTGATGCTTATTTGTGGGGTAATCCGCTTGATGATATGGTAGATGAAGAAGAAGAGGGCGATTCGCTCCGCTAGACGGCGGGTAAAACGTTTTCGGAATTTCAGCATTAGCGAAACTAAAGCAAGTAATCGCTTGTTGAATGTTGTACATTAAAAATAGCTTTGCAAAATCGTCTGCAAGACATTTTTAATTCTATCTAGCAAGGTACGGGTTCATTTCCTCAATTCTTCCTACTCGAATGTTTTTTGTAACCTGCAATTCCACTTACAACGTTCGTGGCTCTTTAGCTACTGAGCAAAGACTTGGGTACTTTTAGTGCACAGATAACAATGGGTTTAGAGCTATGGGGTTTTAAAACAATGGAGTTACTCAAACACTACACTGCGGAGTTGACGCGTTAAATTGCGTTTCTCACAACGCCACATTTATTTACCCGCCTCACACAATACCCCCTTTGTTCTTTTGTTGATAGTATACTTGTTGCAATAGAATCTAGCCGAGTCAGTTTTAGCGAAAAGTTTGCAGTAGCGAAAAAGTTATTTGAGGCGTAAAGTGCAGTTTAAAATAATACCTACACGCAGGTTCTTACACAGCAAACTCCCGCCCTTTTTCTCTTCCCTGTCTAACGCTTCGCTAAACACTTCTCTTGGTGTCTATTACCCTATGTTAACAATGGAATGATGTCACAACAAAAGATCAAGTTTTTTATGGTGCGATGCCCCGATAAAATTTTGGTACAGGTAAGTTGGTAGCGCTATGTACTTGCGATTGGCGCTAGTATTTGGTACACAAAAGCCATAGGTACTTGCGTTGAGGTGATATCTTCATTGTTACAGCGTCCAAAATGTAATAGACGCTAGTAAAAACAAAATAATAAAAAATGCTTATCAAAAACTTTCTCGTTCATTTTAGCATTTTGAAATGAAAAATTTTGGTTTGACACGTGACACTTAATTTTTTTTTTTGTTTGTGAACAGTTGCAAATACAAACAGAACGTAAATTAACAATGAATATTGTGTAGAGTTATTTTTGATTTACATACAGTATTGTTTTGTTGCAATTTCAGAGGTTTTCGCACCTTTGAGCTTATTTCGTCGTTTTCTTTTTTTTATCGCGTTGTGAGTGTCTATTTACCATAAACTGGCTCCACCAGACTCTATGCACTCCATTTCTTCATCAGTGAGCTGAGGTCGTAGAAGATGTAGCGTGGATACGTCGCTGCTTTCTATGACGCTGTTTAGATGCGATTACAACGTGTTTGAAGTACCTGGCTTTGGAGTTACTTTCTTTACGCTTTGAGTTGGCTGGCGTTGTTTTATATTCATCATACCGACTATTGCGCCGTTAAACGAATAATTACGTTTTACTGCGAGTTAGCGTACTTGGATTTCTTGTAGGAAACCGTATTGAAGGAGCGCGTCGTGTAGCGCGAATAAGAGAGGCCATTCGAGTTGGCTGTTTTTTTTATGTTGAGTTAAGTGATTTCGCTCCTTAGCAAAAGAGAAAACGTTCTGCACCAATGGCAACGAAACCAACTGACTGCGTACGGTTACTGTTAGCGTTATTTTGCGTTATTGTTTTTTGTAGGACATTGTTTATCACTTGAGCACAAGCGCAACTGCTTGGGAAACCGCCAAGGCTAATGGAAAGTACGAGGAGAGCATGGAAGATGTACAGTTTCTTACAATTCAAAACGTGATCTTTACGCGCTCTTAGGGCTTTATTCACCTTAGCACTGGTTCTCAGATAGCTGGGACGCTTGGAGCGTTTTTCAAAGACGCAAAAAATGTTACAATTTGCGAAATGAAAACTGATGCTATCACTTCAGAGGTGAAATGGGAGGAGGTAAATTAGAAAGGAAAAAACAAACACATTTTTTGACACCTCTGTTACGAAGTTTCTTAATTTTTCTTTATTCAGGGAAAACCAGGAGTGCTATTCCCACACGCTTATGGACCTATTAATATGTCTTCTGTAACAAAGATTTATAGTCTTGCTGATGAAAGGGATGATTCTAAATGGCGTGAATACTTGACAGAATTGAAATAAAACAAGATCTCTCCTAGCTATTGTTTTTGCTAGTGTTATTTTAAAGCATAATCGTTTCTTTGCCGTCTTCTGTACATGAACGTTTGCCACTCTGATCACGTGACAAAAATCGTGTTATTTATTAACTAAACACTTGATTGCTAATTTGAAAACCTACAACAACATTGCCATGGATAGAAAGGTCATTGAAGTCGAGTCACTAAGTAAACTAACTTTTTCTTGCCACCTAGTAATTTTTCCTTGCTTTAATTCAAAACTCATGTGTTGTAATTGTAATACCATATTTTTCTTTCCGTATGTATGCCATGTACAACGACAGCATAATCGTACAATTGGCCATTTTTGCCTCACCATGTTCTCCATCTTTTTTACCATCACGGTAATTACATTGTTGCTGTCCATTGTCGTACCAATACTTTGTTTCTCTTTCGTACTTGTTATCGATATAATTGCAGTGCTGTAATTGGCCATTGCTATGCCACAGCTTTTGTTCTCTTTATTTATGTATTTGTTTGATTATATTACCAAGTCTAGCTTACATGTTCCTGCCCTTGCGCCATTGGTGTAGTAGAGTTTTACAATAATTCACCTTTACAACTGACTGGATTTCCGTAAATGGCTATGACAACAGAAAAAAAATCTCGCATTTTTGTCGATACTTAAACTGCTCATTAGTTCTTGTACAGTCTATTGTATTTATTGTAAACAGGATGAAATACGTAAGCACACGTGGTGGTATTAAACCGATTGGTTTTGAGGCTGCTATAATGACAGGTTAGTATGTTTTACTTAAAGTAGTGTAATCAAAACTAGGATACGCTGCCGATGGCGGACTACTGGTTCCTGAGCGTATACCAAACATTACAATTGACCAGGTATACTATTGACACTGAGTACATATTCATCCATTTTATGCGTCTATGCGAAGCAAGAGCGCATTCTTCCTTTTTTGACACTTGATCGTTACAGCTATCATAAAGTCTGAAAGTCTTTAGCTTCGCTCGTGGTCGTCTTGTAGTTATGAGCAGATACTAACGGATGTATTACAATTATTTATTAGTTCAGATGAGATTCCAACAACAGTTCTCTCTGAAATAATTACAGAGAGCTTTAAACGCTTTGATAAAAAAGATATCATGCCACTAGGTTCAGAGCACTCATTTTAGAATCACGCATTATGACACCTAACTAACCAAGTATAGTTGATATAGGCAATGACATGCACGTGTTAGAAATGTTTCATGGCCCTACTGGAGCTTTTAAGGACATAAGTCTTGGCGTTTTAGGCAAGTCCCGATTGTAAACGAAAAAACTCCTCAAAATCACGTGATTTCCAAGTGGTTCCAAGGCGTTCGTACTCATTTTTGGAAAAGGTAAACTATTCGACTATTTCCTTGGTAAGAGTAAGCGTAAAGTGACAGTCCTGGTGAGCACGTCAGGTGCGTCTTGCTTGGTGGATTTTGCTGTTTTGAAGATTCCATTTCTGATACTTTTAGGCGATACTGGTTCTGCTGCAATTGAAGGTGTTCGTGGTTCGAAAAATATTGACATAATTGTTGTTTACCCTTTTGGTAAAACAAGCAACGTTCAAGAAAAACAAATGATAACAGTTCTGGATGAGAATGTTCACGTCTTTGGAGTAGATGGGTACCACGTTATCACATAACAAAGTGTACTTTTTTAACTCTTGTGAAGTACTTCAGATGATTTGGATATCGCTGCTGTTGCGATATTGCAAGATACGCCCTTTGTGACGCGTCATGGTATTACATCGTTGAATAGTTTCAATTTGGGTCGTATCCTCTTGCAGGTTCAAAAAGAAAAAAATTGCTGGCCAGTACAAACTAATTTTCGCAAGGTTGCTCATTTCTTTTATGCTTATGTTAAGACCTGCCCTTCCGCTGACAAGACGTTGCATATAGTACAATTCATATCCCAATTATTTCGTAACAATGGTACTAAAGATTTTAGGCCGTGCCAACGGGTGCTTGTGGTAACCTAGCAGGAGGTAATTGTGGATTTCTTTTATTTCATTGTTTAAAGTTAAATAAATGTAGGATCACTTGCTTATAAGATGGGACTCCCAATCAAATTCGTAAGGTACCATTCAAAGCAAACTAACGTCTTTTATTTATACTGAGTCATGTATTTAAGCGCTGTAAATAAGAACGGTGTTGTACACGAGTGCGTTCAATCTGGTACTTTCTTCTCAAATAAACATGTATCAAAATCGTTGGCTCCAGCTATTGATATTGCAGCTCCGTACAACTGGTATGTGTTTACAGTATTAAGGTGATTAAAGGGAATGCTAGGGAGCGTGTATGTTGGGTTGCTTCTGGTTGCAATAGCAAAGAGATTAAGGAGATGATGGAAGGTTTTAATTTGGGCAAAGTAGTTACCCTTCGAAAAGGGACTGCGTCAAAACTCCGAGAGATGATGGTGACTGCAAAGATAAGTGATAAAAGGATAGAAGACACTGTGTCCAAAACATGGAAGAGTGCAGGTTATATTCTTGATCCACATACAGCAGTTGCTGTAGCTGGTTGCGAGGATGTAAAAGTCAAAGGCAAGCTTTTTGATTGTTTCAAGCAAGTGTTTATTCCTTTTGTAGGCCCAATAGTTGTCTTGGCTACAGCGACACCTGATAAATTCCCTGACGAAATGAAAAGAATTGTAGGCTCGTTTGAGTTATCAGAGAAGTCGAAAGTATTACTGAAAAAACCTGTAAAAGTAACAAGAGTTGAAATGTTAAGCGGATTGGAAGCCTTGTTACGCAAGAAGATTAACACTATTACAGTAGACAGAGAATGTAATGAATCAACCGAATAAACTAACATTATGCTCCGAAATTATATTGAATACACGTCCACAAGCAAGCAAACTAAAAAAACAAAAAACAAATGCAACAAAAATACGTAACATTCTTAGTTAGATTTGTGTCACGTGACAGCTGTTTTGAAGAATAGTCCATAGCCAGGTTAACGAGGTTACCGTTTGTATAACTTACAACCTTACAGCTCAATACAGCGTATTGTGACAACAACATTCAAGAGGTACTAATTTGGAGATTCTTGTAAAGTCTTGCTCTCAAAATTCGTTTATTTCAACACTATGGAGACAATTAGCATTTTATTGTGGAATGTCCACAAGTGGTATACTCCAAAAGGCGCAGAAAACCTACAAATGGTAACAAAAGTGTTGATGGGATGTGGTGTAACCGATGTAGTCTGTTTGAACGAAGTGGGTACCATTTCAACAATAACACAGTTTGAAGTATCATTTAACGTTTTGTGGTATCCAAAACGCTAAAACAAATTATTGTAGGTTACAATGCCTTCTGACGATGACGAATACAGCATTTGTGTTGTGTGGGGTAGAATTAGCCATTGGTTCTCGTTTACAGAAGAGAATTTAGGCACGACAAAGTGGCTTAAAACAAGCTGATTAAGTTGTTTAGAATCCTTCCCATTACGGATACGGAAACGTTTTTGTATCGCACCTACAACACAAATACACCTATATGAAAACATAAGCGAAGTACCAATGACTTTTGATAAGCTGGTAGATACTACATCATATCTATTAAATCCAACAATACAGTAACACGTTTAAAGGTTGAATTTGAAGGTGCCGTTTTGAGTCTATCTGTACAAGGGCTTCAACCATCCTATGGATATGAAAGCGAAATAGATGATACATATGGGCAATTGGGAACGTTAAATAATTCCTTGGGATGCGATTACAAGTTCTTCTTTGGATCAGCAAACAGTAATTTTTTTGGAAATGCAATTATTTCAAACAAAGAAGTTATAGAATCAAGCAACGTTACGTGCAAGCTGAAAGGCGCTGCAAAGCGTGGTATGTTACGCGTTTGTATTAATGCTCCAAATATTGTAATCTACTTGTTACACTTGGACCACAAATCAGAGGTAAGTTGCTGTACCAGCTATTCTTGTACAGCGTTATCTAAAAACGTGACGTAATTGCCCGTTATTTTGTTGCTAACTTGAAATGTGTTCATTGCTCTTCAATACATTTCAACAGTTTTCTTATTGCACGTTTGTAGAGCATTCGAGTTTCTCAGCTAGACACTTTTTTGTCTAGGATTTCAGAACCTGAACATGTGATTGTTGGTGATTTCAATGCAGTAACAAAACGAGATTATACAGATGAATATTTAAACATGATTAACAAAGAAAGAGAGCGAAACAAAGTTCCTGAACTTATTTTCAACGTAACTAATACTATGGAGAATAGAGGATATATGGACTGCTTCAAGGCTTGTCACCCAAACGCCACTGATGCCAAAGTGAGAACTCACCAGCACGGTGTCCGTGTGGATTACATGTATGTTAGCAAAGAACTTGCAAAAAGATGTAACTGGGAAAAGAGTACATTTATAATATTGGATGAAACGATTTCGTCAGATCACTGCCCACAAAGACTTGTTCTTAATCTCAAGAAGAAATAAACTATTTACTTATTATCGCTGTAGCTCAGTTAACTGACAATAGAAAAAACCAGCGATTGAATACACTGTTGTAAAAACGTTGTTGGTAAAAGTGCAGAAGTTCATACATGAACAGAGAGGCAAATGGACGATCTCATGGCTTTGTTAAACAAGACACCGAGAGTGTTAATGCTGTCGAAAAGGTCCAGTGGATACATGCGGCAACCTGCCAGTAGAATTAAGCAGTCTTGTTGTATGACTTTTTCCTTTGTTTAACAAACTGCAAAGTGACAAAGCAACAGGTTATGGTAGTTCTGAAGGCAATTACACTTCTCTAGACGACCTGTCGAAGAACATGTGCGTTTCAAACAGTAGTTGATGCTGAACATTCCCGTGGTTAAGTAAATAAAAGCACCCACGTGCATTTTTTGTTAATAAGTGTTGGCTCCACGTGCCTTTTTGACCTGAATAGACCTACAGTTTGCTCAGCATAACGGCTTCTAGTTGTCAAACGAACTTGTCCTTCGTCTTATTAGACAGTAGGAACCTCATGAAGGCGAGGTAAGCTAAACGCGAATGGATAATCTTATTGGTACTAGACTCAAATCACTAGGAACTTGAAGAACGGCAATGTAGATTTAGAACGAAGACTGAAATCTGCTATTCCAGAATAACGCCTTGTGAGTATTTGCACCTTATCAAACGTGCGGCAATGTTTGTTACACAAAACAACTCTTTGCAACTTCGTATTGTTACAGATTGTGCTTTTTTTTTGAAGGTTTTATATTTGGAATTATAGCAGTTTAATCAGCAAAGAAATTGTAGCGTCTGGTCAAGGACTATCGACAATTTGTACAAGCACGTTCCTTAGGAAATTAAGTCAACTGCTTTTCTTCATTATCTAACGTATTAGCACTTATTTAGTGTTCTCGGTATGGAACAGCAGCGGTACGTTATATTCGTTAAAAAAACAGCTAAACCCACAAAATAGCTTGCGCTTGAGCATATACCCAAGTCTACGTAATGTTACCGACGCCTATCTATTTACCAATGAAGTTCGCTTGGATAGACGTACAAATCGCTGGAATTTGGTTGAGATAACTATAGCAAACTGGACGTCATACTCTCGTTTGAGCTCTCTTGCGTTTGTTGCCTCTGGGTCTACTAAAGGCATGATGGTTCCGACATGGCCCATTTTCAACCAAGCTGGCTATGTTAAAGAGTGTCGGTACGCAAAGAATGTTCAATAAACCAACGAATAACGTAATTGGAGAAAACGGTACTAATAAAACACTAGCGACTGGCATGCCGCCCCAAATGATCGTAACGAAATGGTCATAACATTTAAGTTTACGTTCGGGAAAGTGCGTACAATTCTCTTCCAGAAAGTTTTTATTCCTTGTCCAACGGTTAATTAAAACGCCTGTAGAAATCATATGAAGACGTATGGGTTAAAGCAAACAAAGCAGACGTTGTAGCAAAGGTACAAAATAATCCCAAAAGACTCGAAGTCAGCATATCGCCAGTGAGACCCTGAAAAAATCTCACAGCGCATACGTAGTAATAGCTTTATTCTTGTTACAAAGTTCGTGCACAATTCCAGAAAAACGACACAAACGTCGCTGTTGACACTGTGTTGTATCCTAGTATGTGCTACGACCTTTATACAAAGGGGTTACTGGACGAACAGTTACTTTAACGTTCATGAACGGCTAAATCACACGTTTTTAAAAACAAAAGTTTTGCGTTTTTTTATGAAAAATTATTTATTTAATATGTTATAGTTATGCCTTGAAGCCCAAATAGAAGATACAGACCAAGAAGATATGCTATCTTATGGATCTCCAGTTAACTGGAGCACTGAAGTAACGATAAAGCGCGTACGTTAAGCAAACTCACCTGAAGTTGCATGAAAAACTAAAAACAGACTTTTTCTTTTTGTCTGTTTTCTTATTGTTGAAACCCCTAAATTGATCAATTAGTACAAAGAAGGGAGTAACAAGCGTAAGCGAGTACGGGATGCGGCCGCGAATGGAGACCAAAGCTCTAAGAAACCAAAACTGAAGAAGCAAGAACAGGAGATGGGCGTAATTGTTAGTGCGTCTCCATCTCTTTCAAATTCACCGAGCACGCCTGAATCTCAAGATACTTGCGCAAGCCCTGGTCATACCCCTCTTCCGTACAGCTCAGAGGTCGAAGAAATCAGACAGCGTTCAGAAGCTATTGTTGATGCTGGTACTTTGCTTAGCTTTTTCCATCAATTTCTTTTTTCAGTGATTTTAATCTCGGGTGCTAACGTGAAATTTTAGCTGAAAAGTACGATACTACTGACGCACCAGGTTGGGCATCTGCAGCACTAGAAGAAGTTAAACAACTAGAACGCGTATGGCAAGAATTTCAACAACGTAAATCTACAGATGGTTTCCTAGTACCTTTTGACATTTTTGATCCTTTGGCTGATTATTCGGACAGTCCTTTTGCTGCTTGTGGTTTGTCAAAGGTACATAAAAAACGCTTGGTTGATGTTTGTTAATTATCCTAGGGTACAAGCTATGTGGGGCTTGCTACGGTTCTTTTCATTGGTATACTCATTGGATGTGGAGCAGTGTTGACTTACAATCGTATAAATTCTGGTAGTGCAGCAGGTGGTGGACATGGACCAGCTGGTTCCAATCCAAATGGTCCTGCTGGAGGACCTGGCGCAAGTACTATTAACCCAAATGATCCTGGCGCACCACCTGATGGAAACCGAATGGTACGACACGTTTTTTTCACACTTCGTACTTAAACAACTTGATGTAGTCTACTACGGAAGGCCCAACTACAGAACCTCCAATTACAGAATCACCAACACCAGTTGTCACAGCCGAACCAACAGTTGCACCTGCAACCACGCGTCCGCCAACAAAGACGCCAACAACGAAGCCTCCATCAACACGTCCACCAACAACAAAGCCTCCACCAACACGTCCACCAACAAAGCCGCCAACAACGAAGCCTCCATCAACGAGGCCACCAACAACAGAACCGCCAATGACAAGGCCACCAACAACGACAATATCTCCTACTGAAGTGAAACCAACTGAGAGTCCTACAGTAGACTCAATACCAAGTAATATCCCACTGCCTCCAACCAGAATAACATCAGATACTAATAATACTGGCCTAGTACCTACCTCACCGAGCGATAAGCCACCAACAGCTGCCTCTACTAAGCCTCCATCAAATATCATCGCTGCGAATGTAACTGATGCACCAACCAGGGATCCAGATGATCCCCCTACAGACGCACCAGCCACTTTTCCTACTGCCCCAACTTCGGCTGATAGTGTACCTTCTTCGAAGCGTAGTATTGTTAATGAGGTCGTTTGGACAGATTTTACGCCAGTATTAGTAAAATTAAATCAGGGGCATGATCGCGTGGTGGATATTGTGGCGTTTAACAGTACGCGAAAAGTGATAATCAGATTTTTTATTATTTTGTCTGATGGTTTTTAGACTCCGTTTATATTTCTACCGAACACTGCCAGATAATACAACAGCTACCTGGCGGAGAATCAACTCCTATTGAAATAGATTCTGTGCATTGTGGACAATTAACGTTTTTACCTCTACTCGATAAACTCTTTGCTATTATTGAAGTTGACAATTCGGATCGAACTGTAATAGTTGGTGTAAGCAAGGTACGTAACGTGAGGTTTTTTTTTTTTGCAACTTGCAACAAACATTTTCCGAAATTAAAAGATTAAACATCAATGTACGTTGGAAATTGGTATTAAGTTTGTTTTTGTAGAATTCAAGCGTTTGGCCTTTTACACAGGATGACTTTTCTCTACGCAGACTTGCTATAGGTAAAAATACGGCGTACTACGCAACATGTACGTATCTAAGCACGCTATTACTTGATTTTGATACTGGATGTAGCGCGCGTAATCTACAAATATGAACGCGGAGGTGCAAAACAGAGCGTTGTGGCTAAGGTGCCCAACTCTTGTAATACTCAAGCACTAGCTCTTTCGACAAATGATCATGGCAACCAGAAATTACAAATCATTTGTGAAAAAGGAGAAATGCTAGTTACTGAGCTACCTTCGATATGAAATTATCCTTTGTAAAAAAAAAATTTGTACACTAAAAAAAAACAACGTTTAATTTTTGTTCTTTGAAGAATGACCATTCTTTGCTTCCATATTAATACACCTATGGTGTTTTACCTTGTAGTGTTTTCCCACACCCTTTTACCGAACGAGAGGAGAACAAACAATGCCTTTATGAAGAATTCTTCTGTTCTCCAAACTATGAACTGTTCCTGTGACAAACAAACAAACCTACCTGTCAATTAAAATTGCACTTCTTGACTTATTAACTTTCAAGAAATTTGGGACAAGGATGTCTTTGTGACAACAGTATGTTTAAGTGAAATAAAAGAAAATAATTAAGTGTCAAATGATACGCCGCGTCTCTGTAGTGAAAGTATGGTACATTAGTAATATATGGCTATAAAGCGGGGTGGCTATGCACGCGTAAAGAGTGGCCATTGGCTTAAAATATCGAATGTGCGCAGAAGCTTCGATAAAGTGCGTAATTACGTTTGATTGTCATTTAAACGACTTCAGCTTCAAGAAAATCTCAGGCTCCATACAAAGAGTGATTGGCATGTAATAGGAGTCGCTGCTCTCAGATCGCAACGCGGTGGCGCTAGTTTACTTTCGTACGCGTCAGTTGAAGTTTATTCGCTATTTACTTCTATTTTAGCCGTCACAATGGAGCTATCACTCTAGTGTTGAAAAAAATGGCTTCTGAGCACGTTTGGAATATTAACGATTTTGGTACGATTTCTTACGCTATGTAACATAACTAAACGCGTCCTTGCCGCATATATTAGCGTAAAACCGCTCTTCAATATTTATATATCAAAACAGTTAATTTAACGCTTAGCTCGCAAACCAAAACACTCTTGGAAGTTCACAGAGAATAAAAGAGCAATGATAATGCATGTGCGTGCATTTTTAAAGGTTTCTTGTTTGACACTTCGATAAAAAGGTTGAAAAGGAGTTTAATATTGTAAAATTGGAAGATTGGTATGATATTAGGAACGAACAGTTTATAAAAGCGGGAGGAAGTAATTTTTTAAAGACAAATGATCTTAATGGGTCATTACAAAGATTTCTTGAAATTGTTTATCCTGATTTTGAATGGAAGAGTTGGATGTTTAGTATGTTGCATGCTATAGAATTTGTACTAATTTGTTTGTTAAGCAAAGGTTCAGAACAGATTTTGGGATATTACCGAGAATAAGATCAATTTCATTAGATACGTATGTAGTTTTAGTTGGATGAAAAAAAAAAATAAGAAAATATTGCGAATTTTTTTGAGGCTTACAGACGTTAGGCAGAGGCTGAATTAGATATAAAAGAGATAAAAGATTGGTATAATGTTACACAAAAAATATTCCGGGCAGTGAAAGGTGGATGGGGTCTTCTCTGTTCAGGATACAATTCAAGTATAAAAGATATGATTTCTGACATTTACCCTGATGAAGTATGGCAGCCCTGGCGCTTTAGTACGTGTTATTATACATTAAAGATACTCTACACTTACAAAGTGCGTTTAATTTGCTTACACAAATTAGAAAATTGCGGACAAAACACGTGGGACTTATCAAAACCACATTGTAAAGAATACTTATTAGAAATTAAAGAAGCGAATAATATTACGACGCCACAAGAGTGGTACCGAGTTGGTTTTGATACAATTGCAAAGAGTGGTGGCCCGGGGTTCTTAAAATTGTGGCCTAAGGTATTGACATTGATTCATCCAGAGTATAACTGGGATTGGTCAGTATTCACTACAAGAGATAGAAAAGTTATTCAAAGGTAAAATTATAATAATTGTTTTTTTGTTTGCTGTCAAAAAACTCTATTCGTTTTGTTTGCTCACTCGTTTTTTAAACCTATAGAGCTCTAGTTTCTACGTTACAAAGTGTATTTCAAGGTTATGAAATACTGGAAGAGTATCATACTAGTATGCATACTGTTCTTATTGGCACACAGACAATAGATATCTTTATTCCAAGTCTTCGTATTGGGTTTGAGTACCAAGGAGAGCATCATTATAAAGATATGCTACAAGGATACGGCCCTGCAGCAATGCAACAAGCACGTGATTCGGAAAAATTAGAGCAATGCTTTGAGCAGGGTACAAAAAACAAAATCGTTCAGTTGGCGGTTTTTTATAATGCTTCTTTCAAGGTATCACGGTTATCCCTATCCCCTTCTCTTGGTCTTCAACAGATGTAAATAGTATAAAGGCTACAGTACTAAAATATAGGTAAAAGAGTCTAACACGTGACACCACTGACAGTTTTTTTAACAAGGCCTGACTTAAGTAGTATAATAAGTGTTGAATCGGAAGCAAAACCAATTGAAATGAACGAATCACCTGCTATTTTGGGTATCCTTTCTCTCTTTAACATGTATGAGTAATTAATGTATACAATAGGTATGATGATGCCCGATAACTTGGGTAAAGAACCTCAAAGCAGATCATTTGTTTGAAAAAAATCTTTCTTGCTTAAGATGTGGAGAAGGTTTATTTTTTGGGTTTTCAAGCCAACCTCTTCATCACATCATGACATGACGCTGTTTTTTTGTACATACCACTATTACTGACATAGTTACTACTGTCATTAATATTTTTTAAAGCGTCATGTGCATGTGTGAGCGAAGAGTTTGTTTGTTTTTCAAAAATCCCCAAAATGTAGTGTACACAGCTTCGTAATATAGTTTTGTGAATTCAAATACGTCTGATTGGCTTAGTAGTTGATGCTGAGCGACTACGCTTCTTGTTACTCCTACGAACAAAAAAGTTAAAAACTTTGAAGTGAAAATTTCTTCAGTTTTCTTTTATCGTACTTTGTCCCAATTGAGTCTCCTATAGTTGTATTTCTGCGTGGTCTTTGATGTACATCAGATAATGTATTTGATCGTTGCTTCTTTCCAGTTCGTTTGTGGCTTTTTTTCTTTGGGGTTTCAACAATCCTTTACCAAAACAGTCCAATTAGTATTGTAACAAAAAGACAGTTCGTGAATGCTGTCGAATTCGACTTGTTATTTATAACGCACCTGAGTTTCCGTGGAGGTTTTGTAAAGTCCTTTGATACACCGTTATCAGCTAGAGCACTCTCTGATGCTCGTTTGGAAGGATTTGACTTGCTTCTCTTTTTTTTTGTAGAACCGCTCGTTTTCTTCTCTGGTGGTGGGTTTTCAAACCAATCCTCGCGTCTATCACATAAATAGAATGAATCTCTGT
Organism: Trichosphaerium sp. ATCC 40318; assembly: GCA_038496445.1. Classification (NCBI taxonomy): domain Eukaryota; phylum Discosea; class Flabellinia; family Trichosidae; genus Trichosphaerium; species Trichosphaerium sp. ATCC 40318. The sequence continues at coordinate 140,721 of JALMLS010000195.1, forward strand.
TAACTAGCCTATTTGAAACAAATAAGCTTTAAAATGATCTCAACATGCAATTCGTCGCTTATACGCACTTCTTACTATTATAAGGCTTCTTTGACATGCCTGTTTAGTCGTTGTTGACAACAGCTCTAATTTTGGGTTTGGTACCTTAATTTAGTAGCCTTTTGCTTTCCTTAAATGTTTGAATTTCCGGTATTCTAACGATGTATGTGTTAGACATCTCAAGGTTATATCTTCCACCAATACAAGTCACTACGTTGCAAGATTGATTCTATTAACGATAGCTTGGTTTAAAAGGTGAGTGAACGAGTTCTGTACTTTACAGCATCAAATACATGCATCCAATATTGCTAACTTTCTATCACGTTTGGCCCACGTGATGCAGTATTCTATGTAGCTCCTAACGCACCAATCATAGAATTTTCTTATGTTGTACAACTGGAACATTGCGTGTGTTCTTACTTCAAGATGAAATCAATAGCATGTGCAATGAAACCTTTTCATACCTAAACAATCTTCGAAAGAACTCTTTATTCCTGAGCCGGAAACGCATACATTAATGTAGATGACCTAATTAGCCTTACATAATTAGTAGCTAATGACAGCAAGCCAGGTACTGTAACATAGGCCGAGCACTATTTGTATCAATGTTGGTAGAGCAGAACATACTCGAGGCATCTTACTGAACTATTTATGGACATATGTAGTGGGCCAAGAAAAGCATGTTGTAGCAAGACGTGGACAAAAAACTGAACTGAAAAACATTCAAGATAGTTTTGTATTCACGTTAAAATTATATTTTTCCTCTCTGGCGTTGTATTCACACTAATTTAGTACCAACGTTATAAGTTGGACCTTGTATTTCGAGCAAAACAGTTGTTTTTATCCCTTCCCACAAACGCGTTCTCATCGCGCAAAACTACCTACGTTGATTGCACACTCATTCAACGTAGCCAAAGCAGTGATATGAAGGCTTTCCTATGTTGCTGAAGAAGTGTAACTACAAAACAATAGAGAGACCTCCGTTTTAGCATAAAGAATAGGAGCGCTTGTTTGTAAAGAACGTGGAGTGGCGCCTTTTGGACCACGTGATTTATCAACGGAATATTCCTTCGCGGGGAAACTCGTAAAAACGTTGGAACTACGCGCTTTCCAACGCATAGCGCGGTAGAAGCGTTGAGCGATAATAGTTTCTCCACGAACGGTTAGTAGTGAAGTTTTAAAAAAAATTGAAAAAACACGCTCTAAGAACGCTGAAAGTATTCGTATACTGATATGCACTGGAGAAACATCGCTAACGGAACATTTTTAAGCCGATTTAGGCACCCAAAAGCGTCGGAGAATTGAATTTTTGTCCTGTTTGACTTTTCCAAAAACTTTCATAATACTGAACTCGTACAACCATGAACACTCTTACAGTCGCTCTTGTCCTTGCTTTTGCTTGCGTAGCCTCATGCGCTCTCGTTAGATTTGCTCATGCCTCTCCTGATGCACCTGCAGTCGATATTGAAGTAGACGGTCTTAAAGTACGTAGCGGAACACTCAGGCTTGTAGACTTGGAGACTAATGCCTCTATGTAGGTATTCAGAGACCTCAAATTCAAAGGTGTTACATTCTATGCTCCTCTCCCTGCCGCCAAGTACAACGTTAGCGTTGTTGCCGCTGGTACTACTGGCCCTGCCGTCATTCAAGTAGAGTGCGTTCTTTTCCATTTCTTCAAGTTTTATCACGTGATAAACGTTTTATTCCTTTGGTCTATTATCTAATCGACTACCACAGTGAATTTGATGTCACCCACGACCAAATCATCACTGTAGCTGCCGCTGGAAAACTCGCAAACATTGGACCAGTCGTTTTCATGGATGACACCAGACGTCCTAACAACGTACGTCCCGGTTTGCCTCGCCAAAAATTCCCAACGGTTTTTCTCCTTACGGTTTTTTTCTTACGTTTTAAACGTACTAACGTCTTTGTACAGGGTTTCGTTGCTATCCGCTTCGTACACTTGTCTCCTGATGCACCAGCTGTCGATATTGCCGTAAAGGGAGGACCAGTTTTGTTCAAGAACATTGCCTTCAAAGGAGCCTCAACATACGCTCAAGTAAAACCTGGCAAGTACGACCTCGAAGTCCGTGTTGCTGGCACAACCACTGTTGCTCTTGATGTACCTGGTGTTGAGCTCGGTCCTGATCGTATTTACTCTGTTTTCGCAGAAGGTTTGCTCGCTACCAAGAGCCTCACTGCTGTATTGCACTGGGACCTTTAAACAATAAACTAATAAAAATACATTAACAAACCTATGTTTTCCACGTGGTATTCAAACGCTCTTTTTCTCAAAGCAAAGCTGCCCCATAACTGATGTGAAAGACACGTTCGACAATACGTGGCCACTCATGAAAACCAACTTCACAGCTCCGTCGCATTTTTCATGAAATTTCTGTGTAATTCAACACAAAATAACTTTGTAGTTACAATGGCAGAAGAAGTGATTGAAGAAAGTAGATACGAGCGCAAAGAGCGTTTGAGACGTGAGAAACGCGAAGCCAAGAAAAATAAACAAGGCGATCAGCCTGAATACGAGAAATACAACGTGCAAAACAAGTCCAAGAAGGAACAGAACCAAGAACGCGCCCGCCAAGAGCGAGAAAAAAGAGAACAACAAAGACGCAACCAAAAGAAAAACAACAAGAAGAACTTGCAGCGCGAGCAGGTTAGCATGCGATTTTTTTTAGTTAAACGTCGTTTGCGATTGTTATTTCGCCTTTGAGACCACAAATGCTTTCTAGACGCCATATTAACATTACTGGTAGCAAGGAGTAGCTAGAAAGTCAAAACCAACCCCAGCGCTTTCACCATTTAAATGCTTCCTCAAAGCGAACGCCAAAAGGTCAGAGGAAGAAAACAAGGCAAAATGGGGCGCAATGTCACCAGAAGACAAACAAGTACAAACCTCTATCAATTCCACTTTGTTTACATTTCACACGGCCCATATACCAATAGGAGTCGTGTTTTTGTTGTTAGTTTCTTCCATCCGGCTGTTAACATTTGTACAACTAGGAGTACAAAGATCTTGCTAAAGCTGACAGAGAACGCTTCAAGGAAGAAATGGCGCAATGGCGTGAGCAACAAGAAAACCAAAAAGCATTGGGAAAAACAAAGAAAGGAAGGTACGTGTCGCACATCCTATCATTTGAGCTTTTAAAAAGTCCAAAGTGCATTCTTTCAAGACACTTATTTTTTACATGTAGACAAGGTAGATAAACACCACATTCTTTGGAGTACAACACCACATGATACGGCTATTTATTATCTAAGGAATTGGTGATATGGTAGCCTTTTGTATTACCCTCCATGAGTAAAATTGGTTTGTTTACGTGAACTTGTAGTTACTCACTATTTTGCTTTATTTCCTATCCATAGCGCACGTAAATCGCTCACTACTAAAGAATGGGTGCCAGCGACAGTGGTCATTTTTTTTTCGAACTAAAGTGTCAAAATGCTCAATAGTAATTTATTACTTGATTTTTTGAGCTTTTAATACATCTCAACAGGTGTCTGTTCAGAGTAGTGGAAGAAACATTTACTTCCACGTCTACTGCAAGTAAATTGCTTGTCTGCGAAGCTATATTTGAAAGAGCGATCTAGTCTCTTTAACCTAAATCCAGAGAATTCAAACATTACGTCCTCAACGTCTTCCAGTTCAACAAACATGTCATATGGCATATCTTCTTGAGGGCGGAGTGCTACAGGCTGGTATACGCAATTAGCAACACCATCGAAATTGTAGCGTCCATTCGTTATTACAACAGGATTAACACGTTGCCATACAGATACAGCGTTTCTTGCATCATCGGCCAGTTCTTGTTCCGCTACTTCTTCTACTAGCGCTTCTTCCAAATCATCTTGTTCAAATCTACCCTCATCATAATACTCTAGTTCCTCATCTTCTGTTTCCTCGTCTTCGAAGGCGTTTAGTTCAAAGTTGTCCAACAATTCCTCTTCAGCTGGCTCTGCCTCTTCTACAAGGTAGAACTCTTCAGGCATTCTCTCTACAAGCTCCTCAAAGCCATCTGGCGTGTGAACAACAAGAGGGCAGTAGATAGCGTTGCAACAAGCAACAAAGAACAAAGCAGCAAGGATATGAGTTGCTTTTAGCATATTGGTGGTTGATAAAAGTGGTTCTGTTTACCTTTTTTGCCTTTTACCTTTTTTGAGACTTTTTGTCGGCGATTCGGGTTTACCCGAGTTGTGAACGGGTGAACGCGATAACACAATTACAACGCAAGTTATTGTTACGAAATTCAGAAAATATACGTGTTAGTGGCTGCTTCTAAACCCTCTATATAGCATTGCTTTCTTCAGTAATCAACGTACATATTGGAGTATTTACACTCGTCCTGTTTTGAAGAAGTACTATTATGGAAGATGGTAGTTCACTCATAATTTTACGTGATATATTGCAAGGTAGTTAGTTGGTTACAAGTGATACGTGTTGTAGGATTATTATTTATTGTGTACTGGTAGTGTCATTAATTTTAGAATAGATACTTTTCTCATGTCATTTTGATGTGACCCTTGGACTTCCAACACCACTAACTGAAGTTTTTCTCCAGGTAGAGGTGTTGATTTTACGATCCTACAAGATAGACTTGCAATATAAGCGTTTCCGGGTAAAGCAACGTCACATGATAACCAAGAAGTAGGCTCCTAAAGAAATTAACAATAAATAATAAAAATTTCAAAACACGTGTTAATGTGTACGTACTTCCGACATAATGTGTATTAGTGCATTGCTACCAATTTGTATATTATTTGAAGTAACAGTGCTTGATTCTAAAGCGAGAGATACAAGAGGTGGGTCTAAGGAGCAACTTGCAAAACTATTCGCTAGCAGCCTTGTTTTAGCATTCTTAAGTTCTAACAATACAACAGGCTCAGGTGGTAACACCATTTCCGGTGTTGAATTTTCTGTCTTCTCTTCCTTAGGAGGTTTGAATGCATTGAAAGATCGCTTTACATAAGTCAAAGAAGACCGCGTAGACTACAAAAGTTAGAAACAGTGTTTACCTAAGATGACACTTTGAATACCTGCTTGAAGTCTGAGAAGTTAGCTATGACAATAGAGTGATCTCCAGCACTTTTAAAGTCGTGTGTGACGCATCTGCCAGATAAAAAACATTGAGGAAATGTAACAAATCCTTGTAGCCGTTCAAAGCCTTCGAAAGCGTTCTTTGAAAGTGTAGGTGTTGAAAATTTGTCTGCGATGTCTTGTTGCTCCTAAAAAAAAAGTCAATGAGCCATCTTTCAGGGAACCAAAACCAAGGGGGTGTTGTGTGTACGCACTGGTGATAAAAAATGAATTAAAAATGCTTTAGGGTCATCTCCATCACGTAATATCGAATGAAGTAGACTTGTCTTATCGACGTTAAAATACAAAAAATCTGTGTTGATAATAGACACTGATGATAACGTTATAGCGTAGTCAAGTCCTGATTGTGTCTTTGTAGTAAGAACAGCAATAGGCTTTGCGACACGAGACATGACATTCTTCATCAGTGTGGCACGTGACTCAACGTTTGGTGCCTTAAGCGTGGAATCTAGAGTGTGTACTGTACGTGAGTGTCTAGGTTTTAAAGTTACTTTCTGAAGTTAGCTATTTATCTTACCTTTCATAGACATAAAAGTTTGTTATGAGATTGTCGTGCTTAGTTAGTTCCAACTGTTCTTTCAGGTCAAGAAGCCTTGTTTAAAAGATTATTAATATCCAGTTTAGGATAAAAACCGTACCATTGAGCCGCTGCTTTCGCTGTTGGGCAAGTCATTGCAGCTGTAGCTGCCATATCAGCAAGTGCGCAAGAAGTGGCGAGAACAGTTACTGAGCAAGGACTTGAGTGTGTTGCGTGCATAGCTAAAGTAAAAGTGAGTTGAGATAAATTTATTTCACTGATTACCTTTGCTTGTGACTGGGTCGATGATATGATGGTGACCTGTAGTACTTATTTGGTAATAATCTCCGCTAGTAGCTACAGCCTCATTCTGAATGTCTAATACTTCTATTCTCTTCTTAAGCATGTTCGGAGGTGCTACTGTTAAGAATCCTTTCTTAACACATATATCAAACATTGAAGTTACCGAAGGAGGTTCAATAATACCAACTCGCCAAGGTCTACAAGAGGGATGCTAAGGATAGGTATGAGCGATTTTATATGAGAGCACTAGGGTGTTGGTAATTCTTTCTAACGTAGTAGCGACTCACTTACACATCCTTTGACCTTAATGTCTCCTCCCCAACATACATAGTAGTCTTTATACCCTATTTCTTCAAGTCTTTCGCCCATTAAATCAACTGCATGACCTTTAATCATTCCACCTTAACAAAGTTGTTAGTGAAGATAGAGTAAGAATGGTATAAGAAAATTATTACCAAAGTCGAGCTGTACGCTTTTATTTTCTTTGTAGAATGATCCACTTTCATGTATAAAGTGGATTTTATCGAAGCCTACCTTAAAAAAATATTATTACAGGATACGACACTAAACAGTAAAAGATTCGCACTGATTTAGTAGTTTCAGCTATTTCTTCAGGTGTTGGGATTTTATTATTTTTTGATTTCTTTGCCCATAGGTTCTTTGCAGCGAGTATTGTAGGATCAAAGCGACCCTCTGTGAGTTGAACATATTTTTGTATTGAGCGTAGGAGTTTTTCCATCTGTGGTAAGTCAAAAGAGAGCGCTAATTTGCAAAAAAAAAAAAAAAAATCTCAATTTCAAATGACACATGTCATGTGACACATTTTGACATTTTGTGTTTTTTCAAAATCCTCCTACCCTTTGGGAGATTGCCATATTTGTATTAGTAGCGAGCTTATTCATTATAGATACTTCTGAGTTTGGGTTCCAGTTGTTAAACACCAAATCTATCTCGTTGAATGTGAAATCGGCAATATGCTTCAACACGTTAATTACAACTCTGACATTAGTTTTACATACTTTTACTCTTGACAGAGCGTTAGGATCATTTTTGCGCTTGTGTACGAGGATGGTATACTGTATGGTATGAGCTACACCCGACAGCTTTACGAGATAATCTGCTTCATTTGCATCCGAGTTATCGCCATCTGCAGCAATATTAAGTGTCGGTATGGCGTAAACGCAGCTACAAAGCTGAAGGTACGCACTTGTTGCCAATAACTGTTGTGTCGCTTGTAAACTGTGTAGCGCTTGCGATTCTGCTTCAAACTCAGGCTCAATGAACGTAGCTTCTGTCTGATAGGTATAAGAATGCTGTACGCGCAACATAATGTATTTTTTCGCACGGTGGTGTCAGAGGCGCTATAGAATACAGGGGGAGCGAATGAGGACAACCAAGCCAACGAATTGTACATATTGGTAATAACACCTTTGTCTTCACCCAACGTGTACGAAACAGTACTCATCTTAAACGAAGCTATTTAGAGTTCTTTCATGCGGTAGTTTGTGTCAACGTGGTTTAAAGAGTAGACCGAAGAAGAAAACTATTTGACTTTACAAATTGCACCTTGAAAAACTTTGTTTTTTCTACGTCAAACAAAATTAATACGACAATCTAGCAGCCCAGAAAAAAAAATCGCAACACTGCGGCTGCACTTGGCGTATCATGTATTTTTAATCGTGACATTGCAACCGGCAACATTTATCTTGTAAACCAGCTGGTTGTAGCCATCCGAAGTCTTTGTTACAGTTAATAAATACAAAGTGTTTCCAGCGCACGTAAGACGATGGATTCTAGTGTTTGAGGGCAATTCTGATATCTTAAGCCTAAGACAAGCTTTTGTTTCTCTGTACACCTTTATCACGTGACTGCTTGTAGCATAATAAAAATCACCGCGTTGATCAACGGCTACACCACGCACTACGCTCGATGGAGAATGTTTCTCCACGTCATATGTGCACACAACTGTAGAGTTACCGTTTGCGTCAATGTGTGATACATCACCTCGCCGGTGTTGCCAAGAAGCAGAGTCAAATGGAACAGTCTGTAGTTTATCTCCCCGTGTAGCCACTAAAAGTTCTCCTAAATAATTGGACGCCATGTAAAGAGGTCTATAACCCAAACAACATAAGCACTGTGCGTTCATATCGCCACCAATACGATGTTTGTTCAGTAGCACAACTTCTCCAGAAGCTAATGCCAGTATAAGATTACCATGGGTATCAAAGCACATTGCATCAGGAACTCGTATTTGACGTAATCTTTCTTGGGTATTAGGACGCTTTGGATAAGTCTTTTTATCTTTAGGCAAACGCCCGTATTTGTGAACAAAAGCGCCAACGTCCTCACTGCTATCAGGTGTATTCGGCACAGAGCTAACAATAACGTCACTGTTTTGAACAATCATCAATTTTGAAGGGAATTCTTCAAGTAATTCATTCTCCTGTTCATTTTGTGAAGTGCCGTTCGTTGATGCATTGTTGCCAGGTGTCAACTTTAAAATTCTATGCTTTATGATTGTATCGCCTTTTTGCTTTGTTTTAACCTTTATACTGTAGAAGACGTCGGTTTTATCTGATAGAAAGTTAAAAACTAAGTTCGCGCTTCATTGAAGTAGTGTTTGGTAACCGGAGTTGGCGGTGTTTGGTTGGCAAAAAACTTTTGACATGCCAAAAGCCTTGCAATTTAGGCGTGACGTACGAGCACACAGAAGTTCTGGGGTGGAAGTGGGCTGTTCTTGTACAACTATAACACTTTGGCAATCAGAATCTGTTATCTTTACAACTGTTCTGCTCCTGCTGGAAGTGAAATATAGCTACATAGTGAGGTGTTAGTATTTTGTTTTTTGAGCTGTAAAAAAAACTGTATCGGAAAAAAGCCATTGGAGTACTTGTAAGTAGACGTAGATTGTATTGTAAGCGGTACATAAAATGAAAACGTAAAACCAAAAGAAAAATTCCAAACGCGTACATTTCCGCAGTTATCATGAATTAGACGCGTGACTAATGTTTTAGGCATATCCACGGGTAGCAATATCGCTTTAAATAAAGTTGAAAGATCCTATGTTGTGGTTAATGCGTGGATAGCAGATAGAATAGGAATTAAATGGTGAAACGTTTGGTTTTCAAAGTTTAAATTTAGTTGAAAGGTTTTTCAGCTTATTGGCCTTACCACCCATTGTTTCATGGCACCGACATAGCAAGCCATTTGTTTTGAAACCAATCTGAGCTGTAGGAAGTACGCCGGCGCTAATTGCTCTAGAACCGCCTCACGAATCTCCCTTGGCAGGTGTTCCATTGGAGGTGGCGTTTGGGTGATATTCACCTGGGGTGTATATTTTCGTACTAATACTTTCGTTCTTGTAGTGTGGGGTGTATTCAATCGACGTAAAATTGTCTAGAGCGAGAGCGTTCTTTGATTGGCCCTAAGTGGCGATCCTTGCCTTAAAAAAAACGTACAGAATTCCGTGAGCAAGATGGAGATGTTAGGTAGAAATCTACCGGCGTTCGGCGTGCTAGATATAGCTAAAGTGGCGATCATAGAAGGTACGTATTTTAAAGTGTTTTAAAAAAAGTCTGCAAACTACGAACCCGGGCTGTAGAGTGCGTACGTCGATACGCGCTCTATTCAAGATACGGTGTTAATTGGATTAAATCAAGCAAGTGGTAAAATTCATACATCAACAGACCAATTCCTTTGGTGCTTGAGACAGTTTTAAACTCTACGCCATTTTACGAAACGGTTTATTTTTGTACTCCTTGTTACCTTTAGAACATACTCTACGCGTGCTTATATCGTTGTAGTGAGTGATAGCGCTATGTTACCAACTAGGTACATTCCTCCGCAACCTTTACTTCCACCACGCGCCAAAAAGTGCAAGCAAGGTCCGTTCAATTCAAAATGAGAATACAATGATTTTCTGACGTTCGCTAAACCAAAATAAGTGAGATTGCCAGTATCGTATAAACCATCGCATTTTTTGGGATTACCAAAGGATTTGTTTGTGAACCTCGTTCAGCACGAAACACTACCTGGTATTATTAACATGCGATTATTGTGTAAAACCGCAAAGCAAATGCTTGTAGAAGTACCAGTAGTAAAGGCACGTGCTTGAAAAATCTTGAATTTGTTGACTTGATTTTCTTGTATTTAACTTCAATTAGATGCTCACTACGATACACAAGGCAACTTGTATCTCTAAAACATTTTCTCCCGGATACATAAGTGGTATTCTAGCTCTACCAAACAACAACGTACGCTCTTAGAAGATCTAATGGTTCTCACGCTAAGATTCAAATTCAACAGGTTGTATTTTTGGATTCAAAAAGGCATTTTGTTTGTGAAATCAACAAAAAAGGAGCAGGCTCTTTCATTATTGGGGATAACTTTGATAAGGAGTACCATCCCAATTCTATACGTGGAGGTGACTTGGATCAAGCTACAGTTTACCAGCCAATTGGAATTGCACAGAAAGTATGTTACCTTTGATTGGCAATTGAAAGTGCTAACACTATTATAGCCTTCTCAACATGCTTTGAATCAATTCATTATTTCAGATGCTCAGCATAGAATGCTTTGTTACATTGATCTTTACAATTGGTACTCGACAGTAGTCACTGTACAACCTACATTCTTCAATGATGTTACAGTAAGACGAACTTGCATTCCTGGTGCCATATGCTATGACCACAACGGAGACTTGTTGATTTGTGATCCTAGAAATAATGTTATATGCAAAAGAACAGATAATGGTGTACTGAGGCACGCTTATCATCTAAATACTTGTTTATTCTAATACGTGATCTAGCCTCTTTGCAGGTCAACTATCCTTATCTGATAGTAATGCTGCTTCATGTGCTTTTACGCAACTGAACGCTATTGCTTGCAACCCAGTAACTAAGGATATTTACATTGCTGATGGCAAAACAATAAAGTATATCAGGAGTGGAGCTGTTACGGTTGTGCACACACGGCCAAAGTGCGAAAAGATTGCTGCGTTGACATTTGACGAAGAAGGCAATTTGTACTTTGTTGCAAGAGCTGAAAAACTACATCGTGTTGGTTACAGAGGTCATCCAGAGATTCAATTCAAAAACGGCGGTGTATTCAAGCTACACGCAAACTCGAACGCTGTTGTTTGTGTCCGTACACGGCCTTCGTTTGATCAAATCTCAACAGCTCACTGCAGTAGCGGATACTTATACGTAGCCGGATTTATTGGCGAAACCCATAACTTGTACAAGATTAAAGTGTAGATTAAGTTAAAAACGGTTGAAGGTCATAAACTAGTTCAGTGAACTATAGCTCAAAACTCCGCCTCATTTAATTGTATTATTGGCTCCTAACACAAAACACTTGTACAATTTTAACGCAATGATTGTTGTAGCAAACTTAAACCCGTCTAACACATGGCACTACAGGCCTGATGGGAAAAAACATGCCTATGAAGCCATGTATGGCATGCAAAGTACAGAAACTACGATTGGTGACTCGCACCGCAAAAAAATAGTTGAACCGTTAACAAACACTTGCAAGATGCCACAAAACTAATTAGAACATTAACTGCGCTAAAGGCAAAGTTTCTGCTAATGGAGCCTGGTATAAAGCAAGATCCTGAAGTCTGGAGTGCTGTCGGGTTAAACTACGCTGATAGTATGGTCGTGGAGTGGTTGCTTAGTGCTTGCTCATACTTTATAACAAAATCCGCATCGTGGGCAAAAGACAGCCCAGTGCCGATGGACGTACATCACAAGGTACAATTTTGGCGTACAGTAGTATTTTTGTTTCGTTGCGATGGGCAGATGAGCTAAATTTCTACCAAGGTTCTTTTGCATTACATTTTCCAAAATAGACGCAATTGGGATGCTTATCTTACATCAAAGGGCATAGCCAATCCAGAATTTTCGGATTGGAAAGAGAAGGGAGAGAAATAATGCTCTGTGTAAGTTAACAAGACCCTTACCAAAATTAGTTTCTTCAATTACAAAATAGTATGTACCAATCCAATAATATCTCTGGTCTTTGATCCGGCGTTCTTCTGTGTTGTACATATTGTCTATGTAATGGCACGTGGTTTTATGGTTGTGAGTGCGGAGACATTATTTTACAATTGACGTGATGAGCATCTACAAATACTTGGTCAATGGGATAAACAGCATTTTCGTACTCTCAAAGCGCTTATCACTATTTAGTACAAGCGCCTCCGTAGAGCTATAGCTGACATGTGTATCAAGTTGCACATCGGGTTTGTAATAAATTATAGTGCTGAGCAAGCTTTCTACATCTCCTTCCCACCAATATGGAATGGGAACCAAGCAAATACCTAACACGTGTCAGCAACCGATTTTACCAGTTGTGCTACCATTTTCTTCGCATTGTCTTGCTTTTTCTAAATCACGTTCTTGGTGAATTGCTGCTGGGGCAACATGTGGTAATACATCGTGGTAGTGCTGTTCACCTACGATTAATGTGTTTGAGTTTGTAAAGACGCCAAATAGTACCTTGGTATTCTATAGCCAAGTTGTAAGCTGGTAAAAACAAATCAACAGAAAGTGGTCCACCTTTTGATCTAGTCCCAATACAATGTTCTTCAAGCGCTTCATCATGCGGAAGGGCCACTTTGATACACTCGATCATTTCACTAAATGTTATGAGTATTCTCTAGTGATTCAAACACAACAAAAGCGTACTATTGTCTTGATTTTTTACCAAATACAGTAAACCTTGTCCAATCCCAGTTTTCAGAAGGATACAAAACCTTTAATATGCGAGGGAAAGCATCCAAGAACCCTCCACCACCATGATCCTCTAGTTGTGATCGAGATACACGATACCTAAGTTACGGTAGAACGTTACAGAAAAATTAATAATAGTCTATTACCATTGTGAAGGATGCTCAACTTTTAATGCTTTTTCTATATGCTGCAAAAACTCTATTTTATTATACCTGTCATTCCAGTATCCCCAAGAGTTTCGTTTACGACTTGGACTAGAGCTACTTGTAAGTTCACATTATGTAAAGTGGCACGTACCGAAAATTCCAAATAAATTGGGGATACAAAGCTTCAAGCGTTTTGCCCATAGTACCTCCATACCTGTATTTATGGTCAAAATCGCTTTATTAATCATAGCATACTTTTCTAGAATTCCTCGTGCGCCATGGTCAATGAGAGCTAGTCTCGAAATACCATGCCAATCATCGAATACTTTGATGTCCATGTGTTTCGCTATTTCTTCAAACTGGGCTAGTTGGTTTGCCTTGTTATCCCAGTGACCCGACGCTACAGGTCTAAAATATATCTCAGTAAACGTCAAAGACGGATTCAATTGTACTTATTAAACACCCAATTGTGAGTAGGGTATATGACCAATAATACGTTAGCAACTGAACCATTGTGTCTAGAAACTAATTAGATGTGTTGTAACATCAAAATATGCTTGCTTATTTAGTATACTGCCTCCACCAGCCCTACTAAATTCTGCTTTTGACACATTGTGCCAGTCATCTAGTACTTTAATATTCAGGTTGTTACCTAGGACATCCAACATTTTTTCTTGTGCTTGTATTACATGACGTCTCGGCTTTTTCCTAACCGAGAAAATTACTAACTTTAAACACAAAGCTGGCGTGCTTGAACTGTTGTTTAACCCACTTATGAAATGGGTACAGAGTTTTAGTGCTCGTGCTAACGAATCATCGTGCTGCTTCATTAAGGCGCGGGCGCCATTATCGTACATGTCTTGAAGGGATACAATGTACCAACCATCAAGCTCTTTTATGCGCAAATTACTGGCTACCCCATCAAGACACGTGCGATGATTTTCCAAATCTTTCAATGGTCTTTCGGTGCACTCCTTGATAGTACCGACCGTCAATCAAAACAGCGGTATGGCCTGGCCCTTTGCGTACTTGAATTTCCAAGGAATCCAATCATGCTCTGGGTACATTGCCTGAAGTACACGAGACATTGAGTTATTATACCTGTCATACGAATAAGTTTGTAAAACGTGATTCCATTC